>JAHKKF010519476.1:8921-20631 GCA_019740295.1 Labeo calbasu | reverse complement strand
ATATATATATATATATATTTAAACTGGAAAAGTAAAAAAACTACATGACCACATTTAATCTGGATCATAATAGCATTTATTCAGTCGCTTTCATCATCATCATCGTCATCAGAAGTACCATCACCACCACATCACCACCATCATCAGTAACATTCTTATAATATTCAGTAATATTCTTTAATATGTCAGTTTTATATCATATCCATTATCATTCATGAAATATACAGAGATCAATGAATGTTCCACCTCCTTAGGAAAGGAGTAGGAATGATATTTCAGTATTTACAGCATGTAAAAGAGAGAGAGACAGAGAGAGGCAGAATAAGAGAGAGAGAATAAAAATAGTAAAGAAGGGCTCTTTCATGTGTGACTCATCGCATTCATTCCTGCTGTGAGCGCTAAATACAGGAACACGCTGACTGAACGCATCAGGCGAAAGATTCCACCACTCATCTCCGTATTAGAAGTTGTGTCGTTTCCAGCCGCTGCATGTGAATCACAGCATGGTTTAAGGGGAGGTACTACAGGCATACATAATGCATTCAGTCGGATGCAATATGTCATTTTTTCATTTTTTTTTGAGAATTTCAATTTTGCTGCTGTAATATTTTTACATGTTTTTAGCATATTTATTTAGCATACCAATCGATGAGTTGTTGATGATTTAAAAAAAAAAAAAAAAGAAATATTCTACAGTTTATCCCTTCTACTTTAATTTGCAAATTTGCATCAGGGAGTCCAGTTTTGGTACATTAGAACTCCTTGACTTTGCATATTTAATAAGATGATGCTTTATTTGCATATTTTACTTCATATGACAAAAGTTCTACTTTGATAAAAGTCACCTGTAGTACGTCCCTGGATCAAAATGTTCCACCACGACACGAGAGGCTCCTTTAAAAGTCACGCACGTCTCACTCTCTGTGTGTGAGTGACAGCACACTGCTGTTAACAATGACTGGAGGAGAGACTCTAAGTCGCTGGATAAACCAGAGAATTATGAGCCTTCTCCTTCCAACTCCATTCTTTCCGTACTTAACGGCTCCCAAAGAAATCGGAAAAGCTGGTACAACATAAAGTAAAAACAATCAAGCCTCCACAATAATAAAAAAAAGAAAACAATATCAGTCACAACCATGAAAGAGTTTAAAAAGAGCAATGACTTTTTAGAACATGCATTAGAGTTTGAGAAACTCACTGTATTTTCTTATTATCAGTTTATGCATTTGAGTCTCTGAGCAAGTGGCAACAATGTCATTGTCATCATCCTGGCACAAATACGGGGGCATTTCATAGTCACACATCTGGCTAATGTGTTTTCTTGTACTTCTCAGTCTTGTTGCCGTCCTTCTCATGAAAGTTATTTGGTTCATGCAATGATTCCCATTACCTTTTTACATTCATATTCATCTGACCTCAACGTTCTTGTTCAGTAGATATTCTAACTGATCAGGCAAGGAATACTTATCTTGTTAAAAGCATAAACGCTAAAGTAAGAGTCAGTTTACGTACATTTATGTACGTTGTGCGTATGACTGTTCGGGATACTGTCGATTCAATTACATATTACAAACAAAACACTACAGTTTCATCCAAAACGATCTTGGACACTTTCACCAATGAGGCGAGACCGTTTTCAAACCGTGACAGAATGTCAAACTCTGTGGACATCTAGCTAATGGAACCACCACACCAGAGCGGTGTGATCTACAATAGTGCCAAACGTTTTGTTTACGTTACCTGAGGTACAGTAAGAAGTTCACTATAATAATAATAATATCTCACTACTATACCTGGATAATTCAATGCCATTTTAGAGGATTCATTCATTGAAGTAGGCCAGAGATTGAAAAACTTTGAGTAGCCTATGAAGCACCGCTTAAACCCTGTTGTTGTTGTTGTTACTGACCTACACCGCTAGGCTAATATGCTAACCAGGCCTTTTTCTCCTTCGACGTGGTCCAAAGTGTCCTGCACTGCGTTACGTGTCAAACATTGACATTTACATGTATGTACAGAGTCACAAACTTTAGTCTGAGTTGGTAGAAGTGGGATGACGCAGACCGGTCTGGCTTTGAATTGTTAAGGTGATAAGCAAAGGCCAGTAAACGGTACAAAAAGACATGAAATGTCAAGAAAGCGAGTCAAAAAGAACTGACAAATGGTGATCGGTGAAGCTTCACATTCAAATATGGCTTTAGAGAGGCTTGCTGTCATGCTGGGCCTGATACATACGTAAAAGTATCGTGAATCCTTAATTTTGTTGGGTAACTTTGACAGTTGGGCCGACAGACAAGCGTCTTTGTTCTCTCTGTGGGAATGATATCGAGAAGGGAAAAAACACACATCCTTTCTTTTGACACTAAATGTGGGAACAAACACAACACATCACAGACCGTACTAAAGTTACACAGGCGTTTGGCAGACGAGATACAGAGGCCAGAGAACACATGGAGGAAAGACAAAAGCAGAAAACAAAGAGAAGCTGATACCGCGACAATGAGAGGACCGGGGGAAAGACGGAGGTGGAGAAAAGGGGACCGTCGGTTTTGTTTTCTTCCGTCGCTTGATTCTTCACCTCTTCGGGTTGATCTTCCGCTTCAGATCTTCTCCATTATGTCCCCTTAGTCTTACTGTACAGCAATGGTTTTCATTCTCTTTCGCTTGTTTCAGTCTCATACAGGATATTTGTCCATTTCTGAGAGGTGGTAGGATGCAGATGACATGCTAGTGCAAAGGATATTTTTGTATTTTGTTTCATCGGTTTCAGTTCAATTAAGACCAGCTGCATTTAGGCTGCAGATTCAGACGCACTTGGTTCAAGTTTAGCATCCGGGTGATTGACGAGATTGACAAGTTCACCCCATACAGTCTTGTTGAAGTGGGCAGGGCAGAACTGGGGGGATGCTGTTAGGGGTGGGGCCAACAAGTCTGCTGGTTACCTAGAGGAGGGGCTACTGCACTCAGAGGCGGGGCAACAGAACTGATGGGCGATGTCATCGTCCTCATCCTCTCTAGGGTGCGGCGGAAGTGGTCAGGGAGTGGAAAGAATAAAAAAAGTTTCAGATGAAGAGGAGAAGTGTGTTAGAACAGTAAAGAGGAGGAAGGAAGACGGACGAATGGAGATATGGATGGGTTGCTATACACTGTTGTATAAAAATGCAGTTACATTCACTCTACAGTGCTGTAAATTTGTTGTGATTCAAATCAAGTCATTTGCTTGTAAATTAGAAGGAGGATGCTGGAACGAGCTGAGAGCTAAAAACTGGCAGGTTGTGATGTCACTAAATGAATTAGAATACCGGAGGAAACTGAGCTCATGAATATTAATTAGCTCGTACTGACATTGCTAGGTAATTTTCCTAGGCTGTCAAGTCACGTTCAGGAATTAATATTCATGAGTCTAGTCTTCGCCTCGGTACTATTTATATATTGGCATGTGCAGATGTGCGTGAGTTCCACATGGACTTGGAATTGAAATACACTACCAAGGAAAGTTCATGTTTAAAATATCAGATAATATTATAGGAAAATAATAAAAGCTAATAGAGTGCTGCAGAAATGAGTTGTAAACCACGTAAACAAGTTAGCATTTTTGCACTACTGGTCCCATCCTAAAGTCAATGAGATTTTGAATAGGTTTTTAGTTTCACGAGTTTGCCTGCACATCGAGTCCTGATGGTTAATTGTAAACAAACTTGGCTTGCTGTCCTTGCTGTTGGCTTGAGCTCTGATTTTAACCTCCCCATTACAGTACTACATAGAAGGAGAATAACAGAAATAGAAGAGGATATGGGGGGTTGAGGGGGGTTGAGGGGGATTTGGAAGAACTGTCGCCGAGACGGCGCAATGACTGCTGAATATATAGGCTTGTAATAATGTTTGGCAGGACTGAATGATTAGGCTTCTCTCGTATCTACATTCGAAACTTTATTAAGTGGCTAAATTGACCCTTTGCAAAATCCGACTAACAATGCCGCTCTCAGACATCATGTTCTCATGCTGTGCAAAGAGAAAACCAACAACACGCCAACAGGTAAGACAGAGCAGGTTACTTTTGGTATGAAACAAGGTCTCAGCTCTGTCCAAGTGGCACGTGAACCAACCATCTTTTCAAATTTACATAAAGCATGAAATAAACATGAATGAACATCTGAACGTATTTATGACTGTGGACCACAAAACCAAGTAAGTAAAGTAGCACGGGTATATTTATAGCAATAGGCAAAAATACATTGTATGGGTCAAACTTATCAATTTTTCTCTTATACCAAAAATCCTTAGGATACTAAGTAAAGATCGTGTTCCATGAAGATATTTTGTAAATTTCCTACTGTATATACATCAAAATTTTTTTCAACCATGAATATAAACTGTGTTTTCAAGTTTAAGTCCACAAAAGATAATTTATACTCTCCTGTCTAATTTGTTTGTCGGACAAAATGGCGGACTCGGCATTATGACTGTTCAGATCAGCTGTCAATCACGCTCTTTGCAAAGGGTCAATTATGGTCTGTGGTTAACACAAGATCAAGACATTTTCATGTTTTATGCTCTGACATAAAACATCAATAACATCCCACTTGTGATTTTTAAAGCTTGTCCATGTCTTGGAAAAGCGCAGTTGCTAACAAGTGGCTAAATGAGACTATCACTCTAAAAAAAGCTGGGTTATTTAAAGGCTGGGTTCAGCCGGTTGGGTCATTTTATTGGGTTATTTTTAACATTTTTACCCAGGTGCTGGGTAGTTTTTCTGTAACTAAGCTGCTGGGTCATTTTTAATGCTGGGTTATTTTTTTCTACCCAACCACTGGATTGAGCCAGTCTCAGACGAAACAACCCAGCTGTTGAGTTACAGTCAGAGCACAGACTTTTTGCATACTCTACAAGAGAGAGTGGTTCTGAGCGCCACCGATTTAGTGCATTTGTATACATTCACTCTAAAAACTGCTGGGTTAAATACAACCCAGCACTGGGTAAAATATGGACAAACCCAGCGATTGGGTTACTACCCAGAATGTTGGGTTAAACGTTTAACCCAACCGCTGGGTCAAAACAACACAATCGCTGGGTTTGTCCATATTTTACCCAGCGCTAGGTTGTTTTTAACCCAGCAGTTTTAGAGCATTTTATTTCATTTATAAAGTCTTTACTGTGCTGTAAATTATATTATTTTACACAACAATGTTAAAATATGTTATCTAATCTCAGTACTGTTTGTTTATGGGCGTGTTACAGAGTCAGTCACGGCATCTTTCAGCTACGAGTGAAACGCGAGGTGGCGGTCTGAGGTTCGTAGTCCCCCCAGCGAACAGCAGCCCATCACTGGCTTAGATCTCACCAACACGAGAATCAGCACCATTTCGGTGAAAAGTGATTACAGAGAACGCTTGAATACACGTAAATTAAAATGCTACTTTTAACTGCTACACTTTGTATTTCTAAAATGCTTGTTATTTTAAGCCAGCAATATAATACTTTTTAAACAATAGCTGACTTAAATAAAACAACCAGCATGTTGGGTAAAAACATTTAACCTAACCAGCTGGGTCAAAATAACCCAGCATTTTTTTTTAGAGTGTACAGAGGTCATTGGGGACATTAAATGTCATCATGCCAAACAGGTACAGTAAACACATCTGCTGTCCAGTCTGCCTTTACTGCCTTGTGTTTATAATTACACTTGTGTAAACTATACTACATAAAACCTTCCAATTCACAGATTTTAAATAAGACTGAAATGCTTGTCGGAAGCTTAGCGGTGGTGACAAGGAAGTCAACTGTGGGTCAGCTGGTCTATGGTCTGTCTTAGCTTTTTACTCTTGCAGACTGTATTTAGGCTTCAAAACTTCAGTTGTGAGGATCGATCTTGAAGAACAAAACATGTAAGTATCAAGTAACAGAGCTTATTTGTTAGTCACAGAGCTTATTTTCGACAAACTAAAGCAGGGGAAAAAAGGTTAGTTTTTTTGGTCAAGGAAGCCAGAGTGATGCTATCTATTTTTTTCCCAATATTTTATTTTTTTGTTTTTGTTTTTTTTTTGCCTTTATTACGATAGGACACAGTAGAACAGACAGAAAGCGAAGTGGGAGACCGAGAGGGGGCCAGGATTCAAACTCAGGACCCTCATTAAAAAAGGCTGAAAAATAAGATTTTTAAGTGCTATTTGAGCATGAGAAACAACATTCATGGGGCAGTTCATTTCATATTTTGTTGCTGATTTAAAATATGCAAGTTAATTGCGAGTTCAGCAGGCAGTTTTTGAGATTTCAGGATTCCCCCATTCATTTAGATAGGACTTGGTCTCATATGAGCTGCTCTGAGGGGGGGCAAATATGGCCACCAAGTGAACAGACTTTCCTTGAAAGTCTACAATATACGTCATCTCTGCAGCACTCAATGTCAAAATAATTAATATAGTTAATTCCAAAATCAAATATGAAGTTGAGATCATCCTAAAAATCAGTAAAAATTTTTACTTAGTTTAATTAGCTGTGATTACAACCCTGCTAAAAAAATGCTTAAAAACCAGCTTAACCTGATTGGCTGGTGTTAGCTTGTCTAAGATGGAAATAGCTGGTTTTAGCCGGTTTCCCAGCCTGGCTAGGCTGGTCAGGCTGATTTATGCTGGTCGTTCCAGCTGGTCTCCCAGCCTGACCAGCTAAAGAAGTGGCCAAAACACCTCTAAAACCAGCCTGCTGACCAGCTAAGACCAGACTAGATGACCAGCCAAAACAAGTCAACAGGGAAATAAACTACTCAGTAGTGCATTATTTCTTCACATAAACAGGAGACAAACTTGGTCTCCCAAAATCATTTAAGTATCATAATATCCACTAAGTTTGACTGAGTTGGCTAAAAGTCAGTTCCAGCATGTCCAATTCAGGAATTGTCTTTAGTTTGCAGTGATTCAAACCTCAACCTTGTGTTTCTCAATCTTCACCAGCAGGGGGCAGAATTGCAGTACAAGCTGAAATTCATCCACCACAGTTCTGCCAATAAAACCCTGCCAACTGAAGCATCGTCGGTTAAACTAATATATAATCTCTAACGTACATCTATAAATACTTTATATGCTCTACAGTGAAAATTAAAATAATATTGCCATTCCAGTTCAAACTGTTTTCAGGTATCACAATAGGCTATTTTACAACATCTTATCAACCTAAATTATAGATTAAGTTATCGAGTGAAGTAAAGCAATGTGCACAAATACATGCAACATGAAATCATGGGAGAATGATTTGATGAGCAGAGGAAAGAGACAAGAGTGTGAATCACACAGAGACAGAGTGTGAGGGGTATTAAGTGTGTGGGCAGGAGGGTTTCTGCATGTGTTTCTGTCTCCGCCTCTGTGTGATTCACGAAGGGGGTGGAACTACATTTGAGGCGTGAGAGGATGAGTGTATGTTGGTGTGTGTGGAGGATTATGCATGAGGATGTGTCATTTGTGACTAGTGTGTGGATATAATTTGGACCAAGGAGACTGAATAGATGTCTTATTCAAAGATATGTGTGTGGAGGGACACCAATGCAAATTTAAAGGGGAAGCATGTAATTTCTGTGCTGTAAGTGGCACAAAATTGCATTTGTGTAAGTGGCATGAGTTTGGAGGCGGGACAAACAAAGAAGGACAGAAGAGCATCATTCTTTTTGGCAATTCCATGTAGTGGCACAGAAATTACATACATCACCTTTAAGAAATTAAAATCACATTTTCACAAAGCTGATTCAAATACTTTCCTCTGTTATAATTAATTATTTGATTAATAAAAGAATAAACTGACTAAAACTGATGTGGCCCGCAGGGGTTCAGACCTGGCTAGGTTACTTGCGAGGTCACTTCATCTCCAAAAAGCCATAATTCACTTGCTCTTGGAGGCATATAGGAGTATTAAGTTTGGACGAAGGAATTCATACAAAGAATGGCTTTTCCGTCTTCTAAAGAGGTTGGAGATGAGATGTGAGCGGTTGGACGTGGGTGATGGGAAACACTGAGGTGGTGGAGGATCGGGTGAGCGGGTTATCGAAAGGGGAAGTGTGGGCTCGGGCCCTTACCTTGCCTGCTCCGGGTGCCGGGCAGGGGGGAGGGCGCAGGGCGGCTTGGGCAGAAGGAGCCGCGCGGGGCAGCAGTACTGGTGGTGGGTGGAGTGGCTGTTTGCGGTCAGACTGGTGTGGACAGAGGTAGAAGCTGGAGTAGCAGTAGAGGAGGTGGAAGAATTGGTACGAGTAGAAGAAGTACTACAGGTGGAATAGGGTGGTGACCTGACAGAGAGAAAGAAAGAGAGGAAGAGGGAAGAGAGAGAGAGGAAGATAGAGATAGGCACAGGGAGAAAGAGAGAGAAAGAGAGAGAGAGAGAAAAAATAAAGTCAAGAAAGAAACAAAAGATAACAGACAACAAAGACAGCCACATGCATACATTACAAACACTTTAGCAGCAGCAGTACAGGCATGGTTAGGCAGCGTTATGCAGAGTTATGAAGCGTTATGCAGACTCTTATCGAGCTGTGGAGAGTTAGGTGCAGTCAGGCAGAGTATTTAATGAAGATTTAGATGGCTTATGCAGAGTTATGTCAGATTACCTGTATGGAGGAGTATTACAGCGTACAGACCAGGGCTGTGTCTCATTCCGCTCCCTTGTTCCCTATGCTGTGAATCAGTATATCAAGATCACAAATTCAAGTGCTTGCAAGGGTCCACTAAACATTTGGACAGCGAAGCCATGATCACCTCATGAGGTCGCGCATTAATTTGATTTAAAAAACTGTTTTTTTGTTACAACAACTGTTACTCCTGTAATACTGATGGGATCTGTCCCTTACATGTATATTAGAGATGAAATATAATTACAAACAAAATCTTAATTTTAAAAGACAAAAACGAATACATTTACACCCATCCGTCGGTGACGAATCAGTAATCATGTGAACATACTGAGCAGCCAATACACTTTTTTGTGGTTTCAGTGCAATTTTGTTAACCTCACTTCCTAGGCAGCGGACTTCATAGTGAACTACTGAGCGGACTGAGACACATCCAAAGTGATGGGCAGACTTGTTCTTCACTACACTGCAATTTAACCAAGAGCTGTACAAGCTACACTAGACAAAACCAATCCACTTATTTTATCAGTTTATATACTTTATCATTCAAAGAGTCAGTTTTAAGCAAAATAAAAATAAAACATTTGTCCTATTATATGTATATACAGGAACATGATTAAAAAGACAACTAAAGGATTCACGTTAAAGGATTCATTACAGTGAAATTAGACTTGCAGCTTTATGAAATCACTTTCTTAACTAAAATCCAAGACTTGGATTTTTCAAACTGAGTTAAAGATACTGAAAACAAACTTTCTGTCAGAGCAAGAGTTAAGCAGATCCACTTAAGTGGTGATAAGTGCCTTATGTTCAGTATGAAAATCAATAACCGTCAGCCTTTGCTCCACAATGCAGTTATGTCATGCCAAAAATAACAAATGGAATGAATTTATGTGTTCAAATGACTCATTTGTAGCACCAAACCTCATGCTTGAATAATGAGTGTCACAATACAATCATGATCCTGCAGGTTTGTTTGATTGAAACCGCGTGTGACTGACCCCTACTGGTCAATCAGAGAGGTTCATTCACATTAGAAACAGAAAATGACATTCACAATGCAATTAACTTCTGTAATGTGAAGCATTTCCAAGCCAAACAGAGAATAATGGGGAAATAATGTAGGGCAGGACTGTGATCATTCCATACTGACATAATATTGTTGGATAATATAATTTTTACCCTGCCCAGGCAAACTTGGTTAGATTAGCAGAACAAAAAAAGATTTTAGGCAGACAAAGTTACGTTTTTATGAAAGTTTTTTTCTTGCAATGAAGAATTGTGTCCAATAAGACCAGAGACATTTACTAAGAACTGTAAATATGCTCAATTTGATTTGATGTTGCCCAATTCATACTTTCTTGCAGAAAATGTGACAACTGCAAGAATGATGTTTGATTGAAAGTTCATTTTGTCTTCAGTCTTGATGGACAGTGGTGAGTCTGTCAGGCTAACATTAAACATCAAGAAACAAAAAAACAGACACTTCAACACCACCCAAAGCTCAAGCAGACACAGTACACTGTGACACTGACACAGAGACGAGAAAACAAAGAGGGAATCAATGGACTATGAATAAAGGAAATGAGGGGAGGATGAAGGAAGAAAGAAAGGAAGGAAGGAAGGAGAAAGATGGATAGATATTTTGGCCTGAAAGAGAAGGATGTATAAGTGTGTAGGCAGGTGGTACTAGGGTGAAAAGGCCAGGGATGAATCTGTGGGTGTGAACAGGGACTTCTGAGAGACCTTTACACTATAAAATGTGCAACAACACTTTTTAAAGGTGCCAAAGGTAAAGCTGAAGTATCTAATTTTCCAGATGACAAAGCAAAAATATTGATTGTTTTCAAACAGGTCTCCCAAACACTCCCATTGGTCACTCAAACAGATAGCCACACCCCAATCTCACTTCATTGGGTGAGCCCGTTGCTGTGTGGGGCTGGTTGGGTTCACAAACAAAATGTTTGATAACACAAATAAGTTGAACTTTTAAGGGAAAAATCCACTGGCTAAATTCACATTAAGTGGGATAAGAGCATTTTATCATTTTTAAAAAGTTACACTTCAGCTTTCAAGTGATTTTGAGGGGCTGAATGAACAAAACGCAACATGGGAATCCATTGCCTGAATTAATTTCATTATTACATTTTTTGTTTCATTTAAACTGAACTCATCCGTTTCCTCAGAACGTATTTGATTTTGTGTTCAAGTAAGAAGCTTGTTTTCTGTGTCTGTGGTTTCCTTCAACGGGAGGCATCTGTAAGCAGCACAGTTGCAATGTTCGGCTAAAAATCCAGCTGGGACAGTTGTTGGAAATGCACTCATACGCACACAGCAATGTCGAATCCTCTAGGGAAGGACTGTATTGGTACATGACCTCTAACAAGCCCTCTCCTCAACTGCTCTTTCTCTCTCTTTCACACACATTTTAAAAACTCAGTTTTGCTGCCCAGCAATAAAAAAGCAGTCTGTCCCCATGTGTCCGTCCCCAGCACGCCCGTGTGGTCACCTCAAAACCAGCTGACATGCACCATCCTACTGCAAAAGAAAAAAGAGAGAGAGAGAATGCCTCATCTCATCTCCCTCAGTGAACAAGCACCTCAAGAGCTAAACCCTGTATTAGCATCTTGTGCTGCTCTGCGAGTCTCTCTGGACCCATCTGGAAGGGCTGATGTAAGTCGAGGGAAACATGGTGCGGCCCCTAACAGACAGCGGCAGATAGCGCACGCTGCTCTCTGCTGATTTCAACAGACAGCGCTGCTGTCAGTCACATGGATTGAGAAGATGATGAACAATAATACAAAACAAAAAAATTACAATAAAGACAAAATGGAAATGTTTAATAGGTAGGAAAAACATGGATCTGATGCCAAAAAGAATGTCATGATATCAAAATTTGGTTACCAAAAAGCACCACATGTGTGCGTCTTGCTACTCTCGTGAATATGCATTAAAGGCTAACATTGGCTGGCATAGTGTGCCTCCCATCCAATAAATTGCAATATGCTGATACCTGTGCTTTGTTACTTTGAAATGACATGGTCTCAGATTTCAAATTCTGTCCATTTCATTAGGATATTCAAGCAATAAATACCATTTTGGCGC
>JAHKKF010519475.1:0-24063 GCA_019740295.1 Labeo calbasu | reverse complement strand
TCTGGTCCACAAATTCTTTGGTTTTCCAGCATTTTTGTGTATTTGAACCCTTTCCAACAATGACTGTATGATTTTGAGATCCATCTTTTCTCACTAAGGACAACTGAGGGACTCATGTGCAACTATTACAGAAGGTTCAAACGTTCACTGATGCTTCAGAACGAAAAACCATGCATTAAGAGCCGGGGGTGAAAACTTTTGAACAGATTGGTGGTGTGTACATTTTTCTTATTTTGCCTAAATATCATATTTTCTCATTTAATACTGTCCTTCAGAGGCTACAGAAGATAGTTACATGTTTTCCAGAAGACAAAATAAGTTAAATTTACCCTGATCCTCAAATTCCAAAAGTTTTCACCCCCTGGCTTTTAATGCATCGTGTTTTCTTCAAAGCATCAGTGAGTGTTTAAACCTTCTGTGATAGTTGCATATGAGTCCCTCAATTGTCCTCAGTGTGAAAAGATGGATCTCAAAATCATACAGTCATTGTTGGAAAGAGTTCAAATACACAAAAATGCTGGAAAACCAAAGAAATTGTGGGACCTGAGGGATTGCTGGTGTATATAGTCTGGTGCTCAGTAATTTTAGTAGGCTAATATTCCATTCTGAGCATTATGTTATTTCTTAAAAATGTAACTCAAAACAAGGTGTCATTTTTATTTGTTTGACCTGTTTCAAGGCTCTTACCAAGGGTGACCGTCCGTCAGGAGAGGTGAAGGAGTTAGCGACAACAGAGGCCCCTAAATAGCAGACAAAAGGTCAGCATAATTTGAGAGCACTTCCAGCTCACTCATGTTGTGCTCATGTGTTTCATTTAATCCACTATGAGCAGATGGCTAAATGTGTTTTTCATTTAAATTTCATATCTGTTTACAGAAAAGACAGTGTTTACTGGCAACACACTGGAATCGGGCCGCAAATGCACAACGTAATTCTTGATCTTTTGAGATATATAATTTTAGATGTTTAAATTGTGGGTTTTAATTCAAGAACAGTTTCTTTTAGAATATAATCACTTTAAAGTATTTTATCCTATGTGGTGGTCTTCCTTAAGCATTTTAATGTTTTTAGCTACATAATGTAATAAATGACATACATTTATCTAATGATCAAAGGAAACAATGGAAATGTTACTTGGATAATGTACTTGTCAATCATCCATCATTAAATAACTTAATAAAAATGAACTTGCCTCTCAGTTGCCTATTGTTTTTACATGTTCTTCATCACGCACTTAAGCAATTAACGTTGAAGTAATGATCCAAATCTTCTCACTTTTTTTTTCTCAGAGGTTAGTCTAGAATGCTTGCAGGGTGGTGGTTGTTGGTTAATATTAGTCATTTCGTGGAATGCTACCATTGTTTGATTCTTCACGGGAGCGGGCAGGAGGAAACGCTCGTGAACGCGCCCACGCTCCGCCAAGGGAAGTCACTCGTTTCAGAGAATCGACTCTTTCGAACTGTTCTTTGTTCCAAAGAAGGATTAAATGATTCTTTACGTCGTGACGCAATTACGTAATCTGGCCGTATGGATGCACAATAAAACGTCAGAATACAAGCGAATCTCGTTTATTTCTATTACGAGTTTTTAATTTAATTTCATGTGCCTCTGTTCAGTTTATTGCAGCTATGATATAGCTTATTAACACATAAAATCATTTAATTTTTTTTATTTTTGCTTTTACATTAGGCCCAAACAGTACATAAATTCGTGTTTTTTAATGTTTTTGCATGTTTTAATAATAAAGTATAAATAAATGAATTAAATGACAGTTTTACATTAATGGACTCAGTTTGAATACGTTCGTAAGTGTGTTGATAAACTGCTCTACATTCAATCCCTTACAAAAATTAACCATGGTTTTACTACAAATAAAACCAAAAAAAAAAAAAAAAAAGGTTACTATACTTAAACCATGTTAACTACAAATTGACCATGGTATTTGTAGCTTAACCATGGTATTTGTAGCAAAACGTAATAAATACGCTAAAAAACATGGTTACTACAATTTTACTATAATATAACCATGCTTTAGTTGTAAACCTATTTCCGGTACCTCTTAAAATTCAGGTTTGTCACGACAACGGTTGTTTTTGACTTAATCGTTTATGGACTCAAAAACGGCAGACCTATTCGTGAACGAATCGTTCAGACCGGAATTGTGAACCAGTTCAATTGATTCACTGAAAAGATCCGAATCAAATAAACGATTCCTTCACAAATCGGACATCGCAGATTTAGACAGTCTTGTGGATGAGCGTGTGTTGGATTCATGCTGATCTGCGTTGGCTTCAAAGCTGCTTACTTTTAATGATTTCTCGATCTGAAGTTTAACTTTAATAGCATTGAGCAGCGTCTTCAACTAAAAGTAGTTTATCCGCGACTTTGACACTCAGACAGGTAAGTTTTTTGTTCTTGTTGGGCTGGAAGTAGATCTGACGGTTTCAAATGGCTGAACAGCTGTTAAATGATGAGTTTTACAGCTCTTTAGTGATCGTTCACAGTGTGAGAGGGGATTTTCCAGTACTATCGATCAAATCTAATACATGGGCTCGTGAGGATTACTGTTTTACGTTGTCTATACTGCAAACAAACACATAATCAGTCTCACCGGTGCGTGTTTCTTTGAGTATCTGGTGACCCAGCTCCTCTAGCTTTTGTGTGTAGTCCAACCTAACTTACCTACAAAACGATGAGAGCCGTTTAAAATGACTTCTGTGTTTTAACCCTACGAGATTCCTAAGATGGAAAGTTAATTCAATTTAGGAAGTGAGACTTGTGACTGCTGCCACAGCGTTTTATTTATAAGTTTAAGGGTCATTGAAGAAAACGGGTGCCTTTGTTTATATTACTACATGCGGGTGAATATGAGTTAAAGAATGGAAAGCTAATGCAAACATTTAATGTATGTTGATATAGACTTTTTTTTTTTAACCCCTAACCACTATATAAAAAGATTAAAAATTCATTGTCTTTTCTCATGCCTTATCTGACCTGTCTCCACCCTTGTGTACCCAGCCTATTCACATTCGCATTTCATCCTATAAAATATAGTTGTTGTAGTATATAATAATAGTATCTCTATACGTTTTTAGATTTTAGTTAGTATTAGTATTATTAAAAAGACATAAAGATGTGTCCCCCTGTTATGGCTTAAACAAATTTTATTTATTAATAATAGTCAATGAATAAACAAAATAGTTTGTCATAATGACATTGTCGTCCTGTCAACAAGTGCAATTAGAAGCACAATGTATTTTATATGCTGTATGCTTGTCAATTTTATTACTATGATTTTGTGTAATAAATCAAAATGAGCATTAGATGCTCTTTGTAATAAGAATTTTGTAGTTTAATACATTTAAACAACATTTTTAATGCCAACTTAAAACAGTTTTATTTCAAAACAAGCTTAATTGTGGTCTTGAAAATGTATTTTTCCCCAAATGTTGTATGTATGCAAATTGTATAATATCCAAGGTACACATTTCTTGTAATTGTGCAGTTACTTCTCACATTGTATTTTCAGAAAGTTTTGGAATATTTGTACCCTTCCCAAATTTGTCACTACCGAAACACAGTAATATATAATATAATAAGAAGGGTTATATTGACCTATTAAGATTTTGCTTACATCTCCCTTATAAATATATTTTCTATTTTATTAAAAAGTTTTCAGAGCTAAATAACAATTACAATTTTAACAATATTTCAAATATGATTTATGAGATTCGTTATATTTTGAATCCAGTTTTTCTTTGTAAAAGGCAAAAAGTTGATCATACTAATTTCAATCTTAAAGATTCATTAGTTTGAATATACACTGAACCAAACACTATCATAACATCTTAGCTGATAATTCAGTATACTTTATTTTTGACGAAACATCTCATATTTTCGGTAGTGACAGTAATGTTTTGGTAGCGATCACATTTCAGAATTTTAACCCACATACTAAAACACTACTAAAACATAGTAAAATATTAAAAATGTGTTTATTTCCCCCAAATAAAGAATTATGTGTTCCTTTTTGTCACTGCAGTTACTGTTACAAAAACTGTTACGTTAGTGACAGTTTTATGGAATAACACCCTAAAAAAACAAAGATGTCACTACTGAAACTCGTGACTGTTTTGGCAGTGACAATTTTAGATACTTTTGGGCCCAGCTCAAAGATGCTAATCAGCACATGGTTAGCTAGCACAGTTCTGAACACTTATAAAGACTAAATATTTAATTATTGAAAAATGGTGTTCAGTAGTGACGTTTTTTAAAGTTACACACAGATTTTTAACACTTTTGAACACATTTACCTCAAAATAATGGGGCATGTCTACTCACCATGTAGCTATGAGAGAGAGTGACACAAATATTTCCTGATCATAAATGTAGGGGTGTAGTTAAAATCAGTCTCAGCCAATGAATTAAAACATGCACTGTTTTTCTACTGACATGAAAATGCAGAACTCATTTGTTTTACATAAAGTTTCATAATTTACAACAACAATTTTTTTTAATTAAAAGATATTTTTGGGACAGCCACCTCCCAACTGAAAGTACCAAATAAATGGTGATTTTATATATATTAAGCTTACTGATATTTTAAATATTATTGTGGGTTTCAATCGATAATAAAAGGATCTTAGTAAACGTCTAAGATTTGAATAATTAAATGATTTTTAAATTTATAGATAATTTACTCACCCCCTTGTCATCCAAGATGTTCATGTCTTTCTTTCTTCTGTCGTAAAGAAATTGTTTTTTGAGGAAAACATTTAAGGACTTTTCAGTTCAAATGCAAATAACCGATCGTTTCGCTACATAAGACCCTTCTTCCTCGGCTGGGATCGTTTAGAGCCTTTTGAAGCTGCATTTAAACTACATTTTGGAAGTTTAAACTCAGGGGCACCGTAGAAGTCTATTACATGGAAAGAAATCCTGAAATGTTTTCCTCAAAAAACATAATTTCTTTACAACTGAAGAAAGACAGACATGAACATCTTGGATGACAAGGGGGTGAGTAAATTATCTGTAAATTTTTGTTCTGGAAGTGGACTTCTCCTTTAAATGTGTTTCTTGGTTGTGGGACAGCAGTTTGCACCAATTATGTAGAGTGGCCCATGTAAAAAAAAAAAAAAAACACCATTACAGAAATAGTTGACTGAAAATAAAATTTTGCTGAAAACATACTCACCCTCAGAACATCCAAGATGCTGATGAGCTTGTTGCAGTGAATGGGTGCCGTCAGAATGAGAGTCCAAACAGTTGATTAAAAACATCACAATAATCCACACGACTCCAGTCCATCAATTGACATGAAGTGAAAAGCTGCATGTTTCTAAGAAACAAATCCATCATGAAGATGTTTCTTCTTTTTTTTTTTTAAGTTATATATTTGGCTTTTTGCCTTTATTTTGATAGGACAGTAGAGAGCAGACAGGAAAGCATTAGGTGAAGAGAGGGGGAGGGATCGGGAAAAGGACCTCGAGGCGGCATCGAACTCGGGTCGCCGCAAGCAGAGCCGCGCTGTAAGTCGGCACACTCACCACGAGGCTATCGGTGCCGACTCGTGAAGATGTTTCTAACGTCAAACAAACTCATCTACATCTTGGATTGCCTGAGGATGAGCAAATTCTAAGCAAATGTTTATTTTTAAGTGAACTATACCGTTAATTTAGCTTGAAGTAGCAATTATATTTAATTTATAATATCAAATTTATAATGTATCTGATACAATGTTTAAAAAATAACCATATTAAACTAGAATCAGCACCCGTTCTATAGAATGACCCTTAACCTGTGATGTTTAGCTGAAAAGCCGGATGACACGAGTCTTTGAAAATACTAATCTGTCGACGCCAATAGCCCCGGGTTAATGCGTCGACATATAGCGCAACTGCGCTCACAGCGACCCGAGTTCGATTCCTTTCTAGACGTCCTTTGCCGATCCCATTCCCCTTCTCTACTCCCAGTGCTTTCCTGTCGTCTCTCTACTATCCTATCTCAATAAAAAAGACAAAACGGCCATAAAAAGAACAAAAAAAAGTACTAATCTTTTAAAAAGTCAAAATGTAGACATTTCTAAAAGTCATAATGATTTTTAAGTCCCTGAACATGAACAAGTTGAGCGTTGCGGTACATCTGTCTCACAACCCAGTTATGTTTGTCCACCTTTAGTTAATGTTTACACAGAAGTTTACTTATCAAGTCATATCTGTCTGTTACAGAAAACACACATTTTTAATAAGTTACAGTTGGTACTATAATTTTGATAAGTTTGTTTTGCTCCATATAGGTGTCCGTTTCAATACAATTATGACTTTCACCATGACCAGCATTGCACCTACAGGTAAGTTCTACATTTTATCTTCTAAGACACTTTTTTTAAGAGCATTAAAAGCTTCCCTCACTTCCCACTGGCTTTGGGAGTGCCACTTGTATCACACAGTGAATCTAACACTATAATAGGCTAGTGTAACATAATCTTGGCACTAGCACCATTTATTTTCCATATAATACTTGTACACTAGTTTAACCTGACCTCATTTGGGTCTAAAAATGTTTCATTGGAGGCTGTACTTATAAAATCTATGTGCAGTAAATGCCTAACTTCTCCTAATCTGATTACTCTTTAACAATGCTGAACAGTTTGTCCAGCTGGAAATGGTTGTAATTCCACACTTCAGTGCTTGTAATCTGGACATACAGGTTTAGTGTGTCATCTTCAGTGTTTTTGTTTTTGCTCAGGAACAGATGTTGCATCAACAACCGCAGCTCCACCGCAAGCAGACACAACTGTCATTGGAGGTAACTGACTGTTAGTCTAGCTTGTGCATATGATGGTATTAGACTAAAGTCACTGTAATGATTAGGAATTATACATTATGTAGGACTAACCTAGATAGTACACAGTGCTTGCCAGCAGGTGTCATGATGATGCTACATTTTTGCAGCCTGACTCAAACCTCAAGCCTTTTTCTCCTAATTTGATTTATTGCATATTGCTGGCTGTTTAAAGTCATTTTTCTTTTCTCTTTTAGTGGTAATTGCCCTGATCCTGGTCACTCTTGTTGTCTGTGGCATCCTGCTGTACAGATACCTGTGCCACAGTAAGGGTGTTTACAGAACCGCAGGTGAACCTGCTCCAGGAGTGGATCCTGACCAGGTCTACAATGACACAGTCACTGACAACAAGAAGGAATACTTCATCTGAACTGCTTAGCATTAGAGGAATTCAACCCATGATCAGTACGCATGGACTGCAGCAGCCATAGTCTATGTAGAGAGGTATATGTGCAAAACATACGGGACGTAAACCACTAGTCTGTGCTGTATGAAAGAATGTTTGAAGGGAGGCAGTTTGAGTTTTATGTGGGGAGGATGAGCCAGAAGTAAAAAGTTGTTTATTCGTAACGTCAATAAGCTCACCATCGGTTTTCGTACGGTAAAGTTACCGTCAGTTACTGAGACAATCATTTTTTTGGTTTGCTGTCAAATTGTTATGCTTGTGTATAGTTTGTAGTTCACACACACAAAACTCTAAACTTTAATTACAAGGAAGTTCATAAGCAACAGTTATCAACAAATCAGTAATTATGGAATTATTATCAGCTGTTATTAGAATTCAGTTAGCATATGTGCCACTGCACCTCAATCAGATTTGGTTTTATTCACTTATCAATTCAATATGCCTTTTCTCTTATTTTGCCTGGCTTTTATAATTGTTTTTTATTATTTATTGGGAGAGTATTTAGATTATGAGTAGTTTGAGACTCCACTGTTACAGTGCCTTGTAAAACATTAGACTTTTTTTTTTTTTTTTTAATTGGCACATTTTATAACTTAAGATGAATTTTTGTTAAATAGCCATGCTGTAACGGTGCCAAATATAATACCTCTGTCACTATTTGTAAAACGAACACATTGATCATAATATCAAATGCACACGATACTTGATATTTCTTTTTGCAGTGTTACAGTGGTTATGAAAATGAATGTAATTTATGTATCAGATTCTGAGTCGTCTTTTTTCATTCATTTATATGTTACTGGTTATATTACAATGTGGCTAGCTAGTTGAAATTTGCTAGTAAAAGGTTCACTTTCAGAATAAACATTACCTGATAATTTACTCACCCCTATGTTATCCAAAGATGTTCATGTCTTTCTTTCTTCATTCACAAAGAAATTAAGGTTTTTGAGGAAAACATTCCTGGATTTTTCTCCATACAGTGGTGCCCAGTGGGTTGAAGGTCCAAATTGCAGTTTCAATGCAGCTTCGAAGGGCTCTACATGATCCCAGGCGAGGAATAACAGTCTTGCCTATTGAAGGGGTCATCGGATGCTAAGTTCACTTTTACATGCTGTTTGAACATTAATATGTGTTGGCAGTGTATGTACAAATCTACCCTATAATGATGCAAATCCATGGAGTGTTTTTTAATTAATCTGTAAAAATAATATCCCCTTTTTCAAATCGAGCCATTCTCAGATGCCTGTCGTTGTGGCGTCATACCAACAGAGGCCGCTCCCATGACAGTTGATTGACATGAGCGTCTTACCTTAGATCAGCTGTAACAGTCCACCCTCTTTGTTTCGATGCCGGAGCAGGGATGTAAGTTGGACAAGAATATCTCCGATTGAGCGATTGAGGTGTTATAGGAGCGATATAGGATGTAATAATGAACATAGTGGTCATCATTTACTCCCGACATTTGAGCTGCTGAAGATGCAGTAGATTACGTTTGTTTTTGAAGGGAATGCGCCTCCCGATCTACATATATCCGTCCGTGTTCGCGCAGATCATTCGTGATCCAGCTTCACTTACAGCAGAAGTGAGTATAAGGGGTTTTTTTATGAATCTTTGCGATCGTCTTTACTAATAATGTGCTAGTTAGCAAGTTTAGCGGCTAAAGTAAACAGACTCGTCACATCACAGAGAGTAGAGAGGGGGCGGGGCAAGCAGAGCTCACTTGCATTTAAAGCAGCCACGACCAGAATGAGATGATTTTTGCAGAGCTGATTTTGGCAAGGTAAAACAGGGTGTCGTTTTACACTACCATGGAGACTTTTTAACCAAAGTATATTATAGACTTTTCATTAAGACCCTAAAGAATCATATCAACTTGTGGAAAATGGGCATCCAATGACCCCTTTAAAACAATTGGTCATTTTCTTATATATATATACAGTAGTCAACATTTGAAGTGGATCAAAACCTTTCATTAAAGTTCTCCTAAAACCAAAACTATATATATATATATATATATATATATACAGTATATACATAATTATTTATAGTTTTATGTACTTTTTAACCACAAATGCTCATCATGCACTGGCTCTGCAATCCACATGCACGTCTTCACGCATTACATAGTCAACGTTGGAAAAGTCACACTAGGTTAGTTCTGTTCTCTCATTTTCTCCTCGAACCTCAAAATCATCCCATATTGTTGTTTTACCTTTTTTTTGTAAAGGGCGTTTGACTTTCTGTGCATGTTCGCTTTGTAAATACTGGGTTGGTACTTCCACCTACAGAAGCCAGTGCAAGATGAGCATTTGTGGTTTAAAAAGTATATAAATTTATTTATTTATTTATTTTTTTTTTTGGAAAATGACAGATCGTTTTGCTAGATATGACCCTTATTCCTCAGCTGGGATCATTTAGAGCCCTTTGAAGCTGCAATAAAACTGCAGTTTGCACCCTTAACCCGTTGATCCCCATTGAAGTCCAATATATGGAGAAAAATCCTGGAATGTTTTCCTTAAAAATCTTAATTTCTTACCGACCGAGGAAAGAAAAACATGAACATCTTGGATGACATGGGGTGAGTAAATTATCAGGAAATTTTCGGAAGTGGAAGTGAACTAATCTGTTAAGCTTCTGGATTGTGACTGACAACAATTATTAATAATTAATAACTTCATTGGATATTCATGCAAAAAATTTTGTCTTAGCCTGGAGATAAACCTCTTAGTCAGCAGACAAAAATGCAAACATGAAAGACATATTACAACAGATGTTTCAAAATTCAAAATAGCTTTTATTCTAAATTTTGTTTTATACTTAAGGTTTAGTATAAAAAAAGTTAAGTGCACCACAATTTCATTGGAGACCATTTTATCATGTAGCAAACTAGGAAGGACCTCGGTTCCTTGATGCTGCAGTATGCATCCATTCTAACCCATCACAATCTTTTTATATTATATTTATATATAGAAAAAAAAAATCAAAAGGGTTCCCTGAACTGTAGTGCCCACATAGACGTATACCATCCATGACTGTCATGGTATTGAGGCTCAAGATAAGCAGTGTATCCGCTACATTGCATACACAAACACACGGTGCCACATGCCATGATAAAATGCTGCGCTAAGATTGAAACGGATAGTGAGTTCTGAAGGCTTTGCCCTCGTTTTTTTTTTTTCTTTTTCTTTTTTTGTCTTGTGTTATTTTCCTAGCAAAGTAAGAATAAATGAAATGGAATTTAAATAAGGAATGGCATAAAGTCAGTTTTGGAATAAAAGTAAAACCTACATCACAGAAAAGTATAGAAATGCTGCTAAGGCAATGCCAGCATACTTGGCATGTTTAACATCATCAAAAAAATTCCTTTATTTGCAGAGAGAACATTTTTTATTTAGATGGGCAAAACCTTTAGAACCGTACGGTAGTGTCGGATACCCAGTGATGCACCTCATACACGTAAAGCCTAAAAAGAGCCCCATTTGCCAGGCTAGCATAAAATGTCCTCTTTTGAATTCAGTCAGAAAATATATATATGGTATAAGTGACAAAAAAATAATCTGATACCAGTGAATGTTCAGAGAGTGAGCTTGAGTAAGCATTTATAAGCATCTGCTATCTAGCCAAAAAGCAGCATTTTAGATTTACAGTCGGATCTAATAGAAATAACTGCAACAGAATGTATGCAGTTTAGTGTCAGAGGAAACAGCTGATTCTTTTTTTTTTTTTTTAAATGAAGATTTAGCAATTAAATAAATTAGAAGCGCAAAAGGTGGTGGAGACAACTGCTGGTGTAACTCAGTGCATTCTGTGAGGTTTCTTTTTTTTTTTTTTTGTCAGGTTATTTTTCTAAATCACATTACAGACAATAGAGAGGAAAACTTTAATCCCTTGCGAAACATTTTACAAATCAACACCACAATTTTTCAGCCGTCCTATATGCTACGATGTATTACAGCGCTGCTTTGAAAAATCAAAGCAGCACCAAATATAACTGATGCTTTTTGTATTTTAAAGCATATGTACAAAAGAAACCTGCAAGAACATTTCAGAATTGGTTGACAGTGCACATAAATTAATCTAAAAATTTGACCATGAAAATTCTTTATTAAGAACAAAACTACTGAAAAGTGCATGCAGAAACATCAAGATGCAACTAGGAAACATTTAGATTTTTTTTTTAACACAAACCCCTACAAAAAAAATGCAGTCACAGCAGTGGTGTGCTCTGCCCAGAAAGCAATCACCATCATCTAAATGTGATATGTTTTTTATTTCAGTATGATTCTGTGTGGATGTACTATGACAGAAGACTTACAAAAAGCTAAAAGCTTTTAGTGCATTCTAGTCCAGATCTTTGGTACAAGCAGCTCCCCACAAAACAAAACAAAAAAAAGCTTGATGTGCCAAATTATTTAAAATACTGAAAATAAATCGTCTTGATTAAGCCCTGACCTCTGTAAACAACTCTGCCTTTGTGAAAAATGCTAAAAAGGTTTGTGTAGAAGCACATATAGCTGAAACACACATAACACGCGCTAAACTAAGTGAAACGGCTATATGTACAGCTCTGGGTATCCGACATTGGAGGGAAGATATTGAAAAAAAAACTTTCTTCTTTTCTGAACCAGTTTAGTTAATCTTGTTCACTCTCTCTTTTACTGCATTTAGGTTCATTCATATGTAAATTCCTTTGCTTTTAAATAATGGTGCAGTTTTGGCACCTGATAACGTTTATATAAGCTTGCCAAAAGGTACAACACGCTGCCGTTGTTTGAAGTTGTAAACACATCTTTCTCTTTGACTTAGAGTGCTTAAATCTGCATTTTACATATCTGACAAGACTCTAATAATATGCATGAAAGGCAAAATTAAGCGTACTATTCAAAGAGAAAGTTTCAAGTGCATAGCTACGCAGATGATCAAACTGGCTCGGCAATTCTCTTGGCATGATCTCTGGCTCAAGAAGACAACCAAAAACTATAAAATGTATTGTAAAAATGAAGTTGTAAGGTAAAAATGACCTGGTTTTCACCTTAAACGTTGTCTAATTTCTAAATTAGCCAACTAATAATTACGTTAAATGACAACCTACAATTATCATGCTTTTTTTTTAAATTGTGAATATGCAATTATTGTGTTTTACATTATGTAATTGCGATATTACACAATTGTATCAACAGCGGCGTATTGTACCTTGAGTAAGGGGCTCTAAAATATTACATTCCATTAGATTAAATCAGTATTGTGGCTTAGCCAAGCAGCCCCAAGGGAGGCAGGGGTGGGAGAACAGGTAAAGGGAACCAGGGAGAAGGAAGGAGGGCTTCGGTCCAGGCCCGGAGGACGGGGGTGCTCACTGTTACCAGATGGTGTAACCGCCGCTGGAGCCACCCATGAAAAAGTTGCCCTTACGTTGTGTCATCACAACATTTGCACCTTGCATGGCTGCCATCTGAGCCGCGTTAGGGAGGTGTCCAGGAGGTGGAGGCTTGAATGTAAAAAGGAAATATGTTAATTGAAAATATATTTCATCAGCTGCATTTTTAGTCACATCTATGCCAAGAGAACATGTGAAGTTGTAATTTATAGGAACTCACTGAACAGACTGAACCTACTGAGTTTTGTGAACTAAATGACTGTTGAGTTAAGGGACAAAACAGACTAAAGAAGCATCACATTATAAAATAGGTTTAGTGCAACCTCCTACTTCCATTTTATCAAAAGAATTCACACAATTTTTTTTTTCTTATCACCCAATGTAATGTGTCAACACTGTCAGATACAACAAAAAGTCTTGTCAAAAATTCATCTGAAATTCACTTCAATGAAAACTAATGACTAATGTTTTCATCATTTGTCATCACTAATCTTACAGGTTGACAGCTGACTTTGACTTGAAAATATTTACACTACCAGTCTACCAAGATTTATAATGTTTTTTAAAGAAGTCTCTTCTGCTCACCAAGCCTGCATTTATTTGATCCAAGGTACAGCAAAACAGTTAAATTTTGAAATATTTTTTACTATTTAAAATGGCCGTTTTCTATTTGAATATATTTTAAAATGTAGTTTATTCCTGTGATTTCAAAGCTGAATTTTTAGCATCATTACTCCAGTCACATGATCCTTCAGAAATGATTCTAATATTCTAACTTTGCTGCTCTAAAAAAAAAAAAAACATTTATATTGAGCTGAGTAGATTTTTTTCAGGTTTCTTTGATGAATAGAAAGTTTAGAAGAACAGCATTTAATTGAAATAGAAATCATATGTAACACTATAAATGTCTTTATCATCACTTTTGATCAATTTAAAGCATCCTTGATAAATAAAAGTATTAGTTTCTATAATTTACATTGCAAAATTTTATTTTTTGCTGTACTTTCAAATAAATGCAGGCTTGGAGAGCAGGAGACATTTAAAAACAAAAAAAAAAACAAAAAAATTTGGACTGGTAGTGTATATATTTGCATAAGTAGAATATATAAACACATACATATATATATATATATATATATATATATATATATATATATACACATACATACATACATATAGTGTATTTNAAACACATACATATATATATATATATATATATATATATATATATATATATATATATATACACATACATACATACATATAGTGTATTTTTTTAATCAGCCGCCTTTGTCTGATCAATTTAAAAGTGTAAATGATGGACATTTTCAAAACTACTAGAAGGTAAAACTGTAGGTCATGTTTTGCCCTAGTCAAAAGGAACCGCCACTAATATGGTTGTACAATCAAATCCTCCAACATAAACTGGATTTGCTTAAAGGAATAGTTCACCCAGAAAATGTATTCACTTTCAGGCCATCCAAGATATAGGGATTTTCTTCATCGAAAATTTAGCATTTCATCACTTGCTCAGAATGTTATATCAGAATGAGAATCAAACAGCCAATAAAAGATCACAGTCCATCAATTTACATTTGTGACAAGCTACATGTTTATATGAAACAAATCCACCAGCTAAACGGTCACCTCTGACAAAAAATTCTTGCTCTGGCAAAAATGCTTATTCTCTCACATGAAAATCCAGAGGCAAAGGTTTGAAGTTAAAATGTGTTAACGATCAATTTGTTTACTTGCATTTACTTGTGGATTATTGTAATGTTTTTGTCAGCTCTCAATCTGACGGCACCCATTCACTGCAAAGGATCCATTGTTGAGCAAGTGATATAAAGCTATATTTTTGCCAAATCTGTTCTGATAAAGAAACAAACTCATCAACATTCTTAGATGGCCTAAGGATGAGTAGATTTTTAGCATATTTTTATTTTAGGGTGAGCTATTTCCTTAATTGCAGGTCGCTAAATATAAATGCATATTACTTCCTGAATGTTTACTGGGAATACTCACAGGAATGGAAGTACTGGTGCCAGGCGCGAAGCGAGCTCCAGCATCGAATCCGCCTTCCACCATGACGGTGGAACCAGGGGGGTACACAGGCCCCATCGGATAATATGCCATTGGGACACTGGAGGCCATGGCCCCCATTGGCACAGACTGAGCATGCATGGGCATGTACATCTGAGTACCAGGGTATGCTGAGGTCATTGGGGGCATCTGTCCAGGGGCTGGGGGAGGAGCCATATACCTGGGCTGATAAACCTGAGGGAAAAATTTCAAAAATGTGAAATTTAGCAAGGATGCTTAAAATTGATCAGAAATGATGATGAAAACATTTATAATGTTACAAAACATTTCTATTTCAGAAAAATGCTGTTCTTCTGAACTTTCTATTCATTAAAGAAACCTGAAAAAATTATACTCGGCTGTTTTTAACATTTTTTTTTTTTAAAGCAGCAAATCAGAATATTAGAATGATCATGTGATGAGTAATGATGCTAAAAATTCAGATTTGAAATCACAGGAATAAATTACATTTTAAATAAGAGAATTCTTTACAAACACATTAAAAAACTTTTGACTGGTAGTGTATATAAAAAGTTTTTTAAATCTGCACTGTAAAATGCAGATAAACAAAATCTGCAACTGTAAAATAGCCTAAAGTTATGAATAATGAAGTTACCATTTTATTAAACAATGATGTATTTCTTCTGCAATTTTATATAAAAAAATTAGGGGCTTTATTAAGGTTTTAAAAACAACTTATGGTAAAATCACTGTAAGGAATGGCCTCTTCTTGCTTCATTTCCTCAAAATCAACATCATTTGTTATAAATCTAGCTTACTAGAATACCTCTTTCCTCTGGGAGTCTCATGTTGACTAATTCATTGCTAAAATTGCCTTTGTCTGTCTGAGTGGTAGCACTTGCATCACAACAAATGATTCATCAAGCGCAATTTCCAAAAATGCTTCATATTCGTAGAATCTAAAGCAGGAATCTTAGCATGCAGATTTGAGTAATGGTACATAAACTTTTAAAAATCCTTCTCGAGTGCTTCCAAAACATATTTTTTAATACAATACTATATTAAAATGTGATGTGAAGAATAGGAAAGATCCATCTGAATGCTTTAAAGAGATACTGTACATTCACACGACCAGATAAAAAGTAATTAGCACTGGGTACCTCAGAGTATGGAGGAGGGGCATCTGGATATGGAGACACCTGAGGAGGGACTTGCATAGCAGGCGGGTAAACGGGTGCTGTGCTCTGCTGAGGGTAAACAGCTTGTTGTGGATATGAACCTGCATGGACACCAGGGAGAAAAAAAAAAGACCAAGTTAAACCAAGTTAATGGTTTAAAATTAATATTACAACAGAACCTTATGTTGATTTACTGTAAAGTAGCCAGCAATGTTTTGGTTTTGTACTGAAGATATTGACCTAGAGATACAATTCAGCGGTTTCTCCTTAAGCCAGAGTAGAATGCTTGAAGGCTTAAAATGTGGATTAAATGAATAAATCAGAATAAATTCTAAAATGACCCAGACATGTTATTAAAAGGTTACTATAAGAAATAATGGCTGTAGATGTGTGTATATATATACATATATATTCACACACGCACAAACGAGACAAAAAGGCCAGTCGTAACTGACAGCTAAATCACATTAGAAAAATAAGACAAAATGTTCTTGAATGAATACCACACAGTATATTGATGAAACACATTCAAATTAGATTAATTAAATGATCAAACTGATGCTACGAGCGTCTCGCTTTTGTTAATGAGGTCACCTTTCCGATCACGTCATCGCGCTGTAGCAGCAAAGCTACGCTAGTCACCCTTTACCTGTTTTCAGTCCAAAACATTACCCAGTCCGCTAAAACACGACACTACCGCGTTATATACTTAAGTGTCCGTCAGGACATAGTCGATGACAAATGTTTTTGGCACATAATCAATAAGAGTTATGTCTGTAAAGTCGTTTGTTATGTAAGTCAGTTATGCTGGCTAACTCCATTGGTAGTTGCTAGGAAGCGGCTAAGCAAAATAGCAGAAGAGCGGAGGTGATCGTGTATTTACCTTTGTTGTTCATTGTTGTTCACTGTAGATAAAATATTCTAGGGAACGAGAATATTAACAGACCGAATTCTGCGTTTATATGTCAATAAATAGAAGATTTAGTCTGAGTTCCTCGTCCTTTTTACTCGTTACTTCCTTGTTTTCGTCGGGTTATGCTTTGAGTATATTTGTGTTGGGAGGAGCTACGTCACGCACGCGTCAGTTTTTGGACGCCACTCCCTGTTAAAGAGAAACTCATGACTCATATTATCGCAAAAACGAAAGTCGCTGTAAGTCCGACTTTATACTAAAAAATAAACATTAGGAATATGTTATAAAATTATAGAATATGTATTACATTTTACCTATTCATATGTAAAACATATCTATATTTAGCCTGTATTTATGGCATGCGTCACAAATGGAACTTGTCACAAAGGCCGCGCTTTATCTTAGTAATTATATGAGTTGGAGTCAAAAGTCCAGTTACACAATTGTGTGCTTTCTCAAAAAGTGGTTATATAGGTTTTAAACGCCTAGTTCAAAGGGCTCTTAGATTAAAATATAGGCTAATACTTTTGTAATCAGTGTTGGGTAAACAAGTGGATATTAAAACCACACAAGCATACACTACAGTCAAAAGTTTTTGAACTGTAAGATGTTTAATGTTTTTTTAAAAGACGTCTCTTCTGCTCACCAAGACTGCATTTATTTGATTAAATAAAAAAATGAAATATGTTTACTGTTTAAAATAACATTTTCTATTTTCTATTTGAAAATATTTTAAAGTGTAATTTTAGCATCATTACTCCAGTGTCGCATGATCTTTCAGAAATCATGCTAATATTCTGATTTGCTGCCCAAAAACATTTGTTGTTATTTTTATGTTGAAAACAGCTAAGTAGAATTTTTTTTTCAGGTTTCTTTGATAAGTTCAGAAGAACAGCGTTTATCTAAAATAGAAATCTTTCGTAAAATTATGAATGCCTTTATATTATCACTTCTGATCAAATGGAAGCATCCTTGCTACATAAAAGTATTAATTTCTATAATTTCTTCCAATTTTATTTATTTGTATTTTTATTGACTCCAAGGGTTTGATTGGAAATACTTTGTATTTCAGATAAATGCTGATCTTTGGATTTTTCTATTCATTTTAGATTCCTAAAAAAGTACTCTTTTAAATATTGATAATAATAATAATAATAATAAAATGTTTCTTAAACAGCAAATTAGCATATTAGAATGATTTCTAAAAGATCATGTCACACCGAAGACTGGAGTGATTGTGCTGAAAATGTAGCTTTGATCACAGGAATAAATTACATTTTAAAATATATTTAAATAGAAAGCAGTTATTTTAAATAGTAAAAATATTGAGTAAAAAAAGTATAAAAATATGTGCTGTGCTTTGGATCAAATAAATACAGGCTTGTTGAGCAGAAGAGACTTCTTTAAAAAACATTAAAAATCTTGACTTTTGACTGATAGTGTATATTCAGACAAAGTAGATTTAACTAAAAGGTTGATTAATTTCAGGTTAAGGGTACTTCTTATAAAAAGAAGTATGTTATAATTTAATATGCCATTTATTAATTACAATATAATGCCAGGTTTCATAAACACTGTAGTGTGACAACATGCCCCGCTATTACTCAAGTGTTGACAATTTGGTATGTTGTTTATGTGCTAAAATATTTTCCAGTAACATTATTATTGACAACAGCAAGTAATATGAATTCCTGTCTCCTCATAGAGTTAGTTAGTACGGACCGATTCTGCACACTTGATGAACCTAAAGTAATATTGCATAATTAGGCCCTGGAAAGTATGCCAAGCAGAGCAGGCGTTTCATTACGATTTTTTAAATTTAATTGCAATATTCAACCCAATATAATATGTATCAGACTTTAAACAGCAATGATGATCCAAATTTTGTGATTAAATTAAATGTCATTTATGCTAATATCACAGGCTCCTTAGGCAGTATAAAGATGCATTTAGTGGACATCCCTTGTCTGCACCTATGCAAAAATGTAAAACAGGGCAGGGCTTTGTCAAGAAAACTAAAAGCCATTTCTAATGAACATTTTTGATTGCACTTTAAACATCTTTTTATCAGATGTACGTCTAAAATGGAACTTCTCTCTATTAGTTGGGGCCTGTATACTGGATGTGAACCTAATTACAGATTCGTCTGTATTCAGCAATCCCAGTACTCCTTTGAGCTCCATGGCAATATGCTGCTAATGCATGCAAATGGAAGTGTTTGCCAGCTGGCTTGGCAACAGAGGAAAGACACAGAGTGTGTACAGAGACACGGTGTCTCTTTCATAAGCCAGATCATTAAAAAAATAGGAATATTCCTTGTAAATCCCATATAAGAATATGCATCAGGTTTTTCTTGAAAAAGCACATGAGGAAAGAAAATCTGATTTTTAATGCATTTAAAGGTGTGCGTAAAGCTTTCTCCAAAAACATGCAATCATCACAACACAGAGATTCACATAACAATGCAACTGATGCATTTGTCTGCATTGCCCAAAATGATTGTCTCTGGGGAACAATCAGAGGGAGAATTGCGCTTGAAGATTAAATGGCTCGTAATTTCTTTATAATTTCATTTCTTGATTTACATTTAGTATTCCTCATTTGTAAGTACTGAGATTGCTTCTTTTGTTTTTTAATATTTTACATGGAATCATATAATAATATGTCTGTTTTCATTTAAAATGTTAAACTTTAAAAACTACACAGAGGTTTAAATATCAATATTTTAAATTATTTAAAAATTCCCATTCACATTTTTTTTTTAATGTTTTGGAGAAACTATTATATTATATTATATTATATTATATTATATTATATTATATTATATTATATTATATTATATTATTACAAGTGATTGTCATATTTTTATTATTAATAATAATATTAATAAACACACGCAGTTATTAATATTTTTATTATTAATTCTACTATTCGTGCATAACCTCACACCTGAACAACTTAATTGTCTATTTTTTTCTGTTTATTCATATTTTGCATTTTATCATATCATAAAAAATGTCCTTATGATTTCCTTTAAAGCTTTAAAAAACTGCATGAATGGAATGACATAAATATTTATAATTTAATTTATCATTTCACATAATTGTTTTTGGGGAACAGCAATTCTATAATAATAGTAATATTAATAATAAGCATGATACAATTATTGTTGTTATTATTGCCATTATTGTATTAGATAATGTTATTATTAGTAATATTGTATCATGTAATATAAATATTATATATTTTATATTTATTTTCCTATTTTTATAAATCGTAATTATTGAATAAATACATTTATCTCATTATTAATATTAGTGTTATTAATTTTACTATTTGAGCATAACCTCAGACTGTAATATCACAGTTTGAATGAAGGGTTTGAATAGTGCAGTGAACTGCAGTAACACTGTGCGCTGTCCCTTTAAGACGGCCATCGCTCCCGTTCTGTCGAGCCAGCGCCATTTTTTCAATGCAAGACTCGGCCTGCATAAATTATGTTCATGACGTAGTGCAAAAGAGCAAATTTGTGTTAATTTTTGGACACTTTTCTGCAGATAAGGGTTTACCTTGGCTATTAAGGTGCACTTGCTTCACCGGCACGCCAGTTAACGGAAAGACGTCATTAAATATTTAGTTAAAAAGAGGAGCAGCGCTTTCCCGAGCCTCCTTATCAATGCAAATAGCTCTTTTGTGTGCATTCGTAGCGCGCGTCGGAAGCTGTGAGATGAATTTTTAATTATGCATATTTAAAACAAACTGTGGCAAAGCTCGCCGAAGGAGGAGAAATAAAGAAAATATCCCACCTTTCAGCGGGTAAGTCGTGAATATGATCACAGCTTGTACGTATTTTTGCACAACGCAATACGAAGTCGCGGAGTCGAAATGAGTTTTTGGTTAATATGCAATGGTCTTAATTAGCATAATTTATATATTTATGATAAAGAGAAAGGAAATACATCAAATGCCGTCCCGAGTCGTGGCATATTGGCATGTGAGGAGTGTGATCAGTAGATGAAGTGTGTGTCCCATGAGGAGAGTTTTTATTCTTGCATTGTGAATGTATTGGGAGGGCTGCACTAGTACCTCACGTACAGGCCTGCTTGATGTGAAAATGCGCAAGCCTTACATAATGCTCTATTGTTTTTAGGATAATTACATGCGCAAATTTATAATGCAAGACATACATCTTAAATCGCACTTGCACAGTGATGACATTGGAACATGCTCGGTCGTGTTTACATGGAGATAATGTACCACATTTTTAAGAACTGTGTTTACGTTCCTCCATGAGGTACCTGGGTTCTAATATTTTTAGTTGACAACCTTGAAAGCGGCCGTCATAGACGTGACGTTACACACTTAACTACGTCATGATTATCTGGTCAATGCCTTGCAAAGATTTACCATGGTAATCATAGTTCCCGCCAAAAGACCATAGTATGTGCTATACTGAATGTTACTGCTGTAAAATATAACAAATGTAGTGTTACTAAAACGATGCAGAAACTGTTCTTTGTTCATTTTTGCGACAGTCACATTATTATTGCAGGAACAACTGTAAAAGCTATGATGCTACAGCAGAAACTTTACCATGGTGATTTTTTTGTAAGGGTGTGCTGCTAGTCACCTTCATATTTTCAATATAAATAAACTGGGCATTCATATTGTGGTAACCTAGTAGTTTCGAGACAATTAATGTCTCAAATAAGTCGCAATGTTTTGTGTATGTGTTTAGAAAATTATAACAGTTTTGTAAATATATTTCAGTCAACATTTTTCTTCATATTAAAGCATTTCTGACTGAAATGAGAAATGTCAGTATTACCTGTGTAACCTAATACTGTATTTTAAATCATAATGTTTCTTCCATAGTGTGAAGTATTTCTAAATGGGATATTGGTCAGATTTATTTGCACTAAATCACATATATTTTGACCTTTAAAACTTAATATTTAAAGTAATGTATTTTCCTGTAAAGCATTACTGACTAAAACAGCTACACTAAATCAAATACTTCTTTACCTTTTTAACTTAATATTATAAATAATTTTCTTAAGCATTGTGAAGTATTTATGGTTGAAATATAATGTTTGTCAGCTTTGGCTGGACTAAATCACTTTTTTTTAACTTTTATAATTCAATGTTTGTGAAGTATTTGATTGAAATGGGATATTTGTCACATTTATTTGCACTAAATCACATATTTATTACCTTTAACTCTTAATTTTTTAAATAATATTTTTCCTGTAAAGCATTTGAAACTGGATATGTGTCGGATTTAGCTGCACCAAATCATACTTTTTTTTTTTTTTTTACCTTTATAACTTAATATTTAAAATATTGCTGTTTTAAAAAATGGTGAAGTCTTTATGGTCGAAATGGGATATTTGTCAGATTTATTTGCACCAAATTACATATTTTTACCTTTAAACTTAATATTTAAAATAATATTTTTAATAATATTTAATAATATTCTTGTAAAGCATTACTGATTGAAACAGCGTATGTCAGATTTAGCTGCACTAAATCACTTTTTTTTTTTTTTTACCTTTACAACTTAATATTTAAGATGCCAATTTTCTTCCATATTGTGATGTATTTCTAATTGAAATGGGGTATTTTTCAGACCAAATCACTTTTTTTACCTTTATAACATTGTTTAAAATAATTTTTCTTTCATGTTGTGAAGTATTTCTAATTGAAGTGGAATATTTGTCAGATTTATTTGTGCTAAATCACATATTTGTACCTTTAAAACTTAATATTTTAAATAATTTTCTTGTAAACCATTTCTGAATGAAATAGGATATATGTTGGATTTAGCTGCACTAAATCACATACTTTTTTACCCTTATAACTTAATATTTAAAATAATAATTTTCTCAACAATTGTGAAGTATTTCTGGTTGAAATGGGGTATTTGTCAGCTTTAGCTGCACTATTTGTTTTTAACGTTTAAAATAATTTTCTTTCATGTTGTGAAGTATTACTAGCTGAAACAGGATATATGTCAGATTTAGCTGCACTAAGTCACATACTTTTTTAACCTTTATAACTTAATATTTTAAAATATTTCTTCCATGTCAAGAAGCTTTTACAGTTGATTAAAAAATGTAGGATGGGACGTCCTACAATTCCTCAAATTGTGAAAAATGTTCTCTGACAAGTGGTTGTAGCAGAAAGGCTAAAAAAAGTATAAATCTCTTGATGAAAAGTAAATGTAAAAAATAGTTTCAGAGGCAGAGCAAGTTATTACATTTTGGAATAACATGCACTGATGAATCATTCGCAATAAGACCAGGAATGTGCGTTAAGGAAGTAAATAGGGTCAACTTTTATATCATGGTGATATAAGTTGGCAAGTTAACAGTATCTAGTGCTGCCAGGAATCCTTATTAACCAGATTTTTGTCTCAGGTGGTACTGTGGAGCTGGTGACATCCCTTTCAACCACTATGCAGAATCAGTGATCCCGTCAGAGCTTAGACTTCATCATGGACACTGAGGATCTCCCTGCAAACAATGCGCCACTCACTGTCAACGAACAGGTATTCCTGACTCAAGTCATAATTCCCATACGTTTCTCACTACTTACATGAAGTGTTGCTGAAACACAGATGTACCCTAACATTTCATCACATGTCCAGCCTCATGCTCCACGTGTGTGAGTGTTCAGTCTGCGTTCACAAGCAATTCTCTTCTGGTGGTGAGGTGTTCGCAGAAAGCATTGCTTATGCCAGGTTTTGGGCAGACGCTCTCGTTCGTTTGCTGTTCTCATGTCACTTGTGTCTTTGTTGGGTTGGTTCTTTGTGTCCTAACGTGTGCTTGGCATCTCTGTTCTCTTTAGCCATTCACTGTCTGACTGCAGAAGTTTTTCTCAGCTTTTAGGTTCCTGCACTTTGAAATTCCCAGCACAAGACGACCAGGTACGCACCTTCTCATGCCTCTGTTCTGCTCTCTGTGCTGCGCTGAGCTGAGCTTCCCTCTCTGCCTGAGCCCTGCATTTGCTCCTGTGATGTTTCTCTGATCTTGACTGAAACATGATTGAGGAGTGTTTGTAATAAAAAGCTTGATCAAACATTATGCTGAGCAAAAGCTTTGAAATTGCGCCATGCAATATTACACTACAGTTTAAAAGTTGAATTTATTTAACCAAAATATAGTAAAACAGTAATATTGTGACATTATTGCAATTTAAAATGTAATGTAATTTATTCCTGTGATGCAAAGCTGAATTTTCAGCATCATTACTCCAGTCTTCAGTGTCACATGATCCTTCAGAAATCATTCTAATATGCTGA
>JAHKKF010519474.1:6687-20390 GCA_019740295.1 Labeo calbasu | reverse complement strand
TAGAAATGACCCAGAACACCTTAGCAACTCCCTAACAACCACTCAGAAAATCTTAGAAACTCCTTATCAACCACCTCAGCACCTCAAAACATAATAATAACTTACATTTAAATGGTGAAAATGTTGAAAAGAAATGAAAAATACCTTAGCAACTCCCTAGCAACCACCCATGACACCTTAGTAACTGCATCAGTACCTTAAAAGATAATTATTTAGATTAAAATGGTGAAAAGAGGTTAAAAAAACAGAGGACATCTTAGCAACTGCGTAATTATCTACATAATATATATAATATATATGTATATAATATATGTCCATATAATTGGACATCATATAATTTTTTCCATATACTAAATGTTGTAAAGTGCTCGCCATGTTATAATGGCATATATTGATGAGTTTGATCTAATAACGAACTGCAGGTGTGAAACCGCTGGAAATGTCATCACACAGAAATCACATCTGATACTAAATGAAGGTCAGAAGCCATCGCCCTTTTCTGAGAAGAATTCATTTTCTTTTAACGATACAGATAAAATCAAGTTGCATAAAAGCGGTTAGATGTGTAAATGCTGAAGGTCCTTCATGATGTTTTTTATAGCACATTAAACTTTTACATGTGAGACGGACAAACATTCTTCTTTACAAGCCATTTATTAAATATAGTTAAGCAGAACATCATCTCATATTTGTGTGAATAACTTATTCCTGCGAAGCCCTTTGTATATCACATGCTCTTGTCTGCATGGATATGACTTCTCTTCAACAGCTTTGATTATTTTTTGGTCACATGCTCAACAGAATGAAAGTAAAAGGTTTTTCCAATGTGAAAGTCATAATTCTTAAGCCAACCTTCTGGTTTAAAAATTAACATAAAATAATAAATTAAATATATGTATATATATATACACAGCTTTTATTGTTTTCTGGTCACATGCTCAACAGAATGAAAGTAAATAGATGGGTATGATAAACCTCCTTGAGCCATAACATAAAAAATGTTGGATATTTAACAGTATGATTAGCTCTTTTGCAGTCAGACCTCTCAATGAATCTGTATAATCTCAAAAACCTCACAGAGATTTTCTTCCTGAGGATCTGGTCAAATAAATCCACATAGCAGGTATGAAAGTGCCATGAGGAAGCGTGTCACTTCAGCAATAACAAGAGCTTGTTCTGGAATCATTAATATTGCGCTTTCATTTCTTCATCATTACTCTGTTCCTGGAGCTCTGAAATAATGGACGTCTAGAACTTGCTCTTTAATTGAAACCGTGCAATAATGTTTTCCCACGGAGCGTCATTTCTACATTGCTCTTATTTCCCAGCGCCGCTGACCGCTCAGAAAGCCACACCTCCGGGAAACGGCGCTGACACTCGTGCAACACGAGCAGACTTTAAAACCCTGCCATTAGATGCCATATTTGCATTTGAGATCCAGTAATTGCCTATGATGTTAAATTAGCAGAAAGCTCATAACTTTAATTGCCTAAGGCTGGATTGGACTGATGAAAGATGAGTCTGACCACGTTTGCTGGAAGCCACATTTGATTAAAGCAGCGGGTCGCCACTAGTGGGTGTCCGATTTAATTTCACATTAATGAAAAGTATTTAAAGACCCTATTGAATCAAAATTGGAATTTGGAGAAATTTAGTCCATGCATATTAGCACTGAGACCATTATGCATGTTGTAGATGCATTTATCCACAGCGCTGCAGGCGCTATTGCACTACTGCTTGAGATACAGGAAGCTACTGACTTTGCAAAAGACAGATACACATAATCACCGTAAAACATAAAATCAATAAGTGCACCTTTAAAGTGTCACATCAAGAGTGTTATTTCAGTATCAGAGAGATACTATTATATTTTATTAATATTTTGATTTTTGAGAACTATTATTGAATTTGTATTATTATTTTTTTATTTAATTTTAGTGGAAAAAAAGTATATATTTGTTAAATTTTCTGTTTTGATTTTAGTTTCAGTTAAATTTTTAGCAATTTTGTTGCATGTTTTTGTACCTTTTTTTTAGAGGAAATGTTTATGATTTTTTAGTACATCAAATTAAACGAAACTGAAATGATGAAAATTGAATTTGTTTTTATATATCTGTTTTTATTTTAAAGTTAAAATGTTAGTAATTTTGTTGTGTTGTTAGTAATTTTGTAAATTTTAACAGTTTTTTGTTTATACGTTTTTATTAATTTTATTTCATTTTTATTTATTTTGGTACATTAAGTTAAACTAAATGAACACAAGATATTTTGCCTTTGTAAATTATATTTTCTGTTTTCATTTTAATTTTATTTAGAAACTGTAGTATTTTTGTATGTTTTTTGTCAATTTTAATTATTATTTTAAAAAAAGTTTCTCAAGTATTTTACTTATTTTCATTTCAGTTTTAATTTACAGTTAGATAGTACATCAGGTTAAACAAAATGAAAATGAGAAATGTTGTCTTGAAATATTTCAACAATGGTTTAGTTTTCATTTTAGTTAACTTGTTAACATTTTTTGTACATTAACTGATGATATCTTCACATTTGCTTTCAGCTACTTTTGCTTTCTTCTCCCCTGGTCTTTCATCACGTCAAAGCTGTTTCCTCTTTGCATTTCTGCTGCGGTTCTGCAATATACGTCGCCTTTTTATAAAGCAATTTCCAATAAAGTCAGCTTTGTTCTGGAGCCGGCAACACCATCTGCCTTTGTGTCAAAATAAATGCAAAGAGCTTTTTAACTGCTCTCCACTCGGGCTTTAATGACACCGGAAAAATGGTGAACACGACAAAATCCAGGCAGCGGTAATTTGAAGGAGCACAGCGCACTTATTATTTTTATCCTCATTGATTTATTACAAACCCTTTTTTCTCAAGCCTGACATGTAATATTGACGTTATTAGATATAATGTAGTGTTCTCGCCTCAGCCTTCTTTTGTTTTTCGTCTGTCAGCACATTAAGACGCGTGTGTGAGGGTCTGCATCCATGTGCTTTGAAAAAGTGCTTGCATACGGCACAGTATACACTGAATACGGCCTACATATTTAAAAATTCCTCTTAAAGGAACAGTTCACCCAAAAATAAATATGTACTCATCCTTTGGTCATTCAAGGTTTAGATGAGCTGGTTTCTTCATTAGATTTGGAGAAATGTAGCAATGCATCACTTGCTCACCAGCAGAGGCAGTGAATGGGTGCCGTCAGAACGAGAGTCCAAACAGCTGATAAAAACATCACAATAATCCACAAGTAATCCACACCACTCCAGTCCATCAGTCAACATCCTGAGAAACCAAAAGTTGTGTGTTTGTATGAACTTATAGCTAAAATATCCATAATCCATAATAACGCTTCCTCCAGTTAAAAAGTCATTTAGTCTGCATCAGGAGAGAAATCTGCACAGATCAACCACCATTTACTGTTCAAAACAGTCCACAACAGCTCTAAATAAATATGTGGGTGGATTTAAATGTGATTTTTTTTTCACTGGAGGAGGCATTATTATAGATTATGGACTTGTATTTTAGTTCAAAACACTTGATGCATTTGTTTCCACAGTTTTTGTCTTCTCAAGAAATTTACTGATAGACTGGAGTGGTGTGGATTACTTGTGATGTTATCATCAGTTGTTTGGACTCTCATTCTGACGGCACCCATTCACATCCACTGGTAAGCAAGTGATGCAATGCTACATTTCTCCAAAACAAATTCATCTACATCTTGGATGGACTAAGAGTGAGAACATTTTCATTTCTGGGTGTGATTGTTGCATCCTCCTCCTCTAAACATCCACAATGTTTCCATGAAAGACTGTTTGTGAGAGTTAGTCTGATGAAAAGGTGAGCAGTTATGACTTTGCCCTCCATATGACTCTCAATTTAGCACCTTTGTGTTTTTTACAGTGTCACGCCAGCATCAATTAGCATTACGCTGTTAAACGCTCTGGATAAGGCAGCCAAGCAGAGCTGAAGCCGTTAACGTGAGTCTTACTGAGAATTAAAACAATGACCTTTTGCATAATCCAGTTAAAGTGTTGTAGATCATGTGACATTTGATTCAACACAACCAGATTGTGCTTCTGACATAAATCAACATAAAAGTCACCATGTTGTTAATGCAGCTATTGAAACAATTTAAATGGCATTTATTTATATTTTTTTATTTATTTTTTTTTGAACACGCAGGTTTTTTCAAAGCTGCAGTGCATGTAATTTATGCAGAATATTAAACGCAAAAATGATGCACAATTCACAATAAGTGCAAAATGGAAGCAAGTTTGCATGTGCTATAATTTTTAGTTTATTTGTGCTAAAATCATGCTTTTTGTGTGTCAAAATCAGGAAAATAAACTGAGTCAGTTTTTAATTCGCTGTTGACTCAAAGCGATAATTAGGATGCATGCAAATCTTGTAACTACAAATGCTTTATCAAAGTGACTGGATCTTGGCAAAGCGTCTGAATTTATTCTGTGTCCAATCCAAAGTAAATCCTAGTGAACAGAAGTAAATGAAGAGTATCTGGAGCACATCAGCACAGGTTAAGCGCGGCGTGTTTTAATGTGCTGTGGTGTACAAACGCTGTGCTGGGTCAGACGACGGCCGTTCTGGTCAGCGATCCTGCGCTCAGAACTGCAGCCAGCGGCTTTCTGACGTGATTAATGAACATTGATTTCTAACTAAAACCACAAAAAAGCACCTACTGCTCATCATGTCGCAGTTTACAGACCCGACCTGGAGAACCTGCTCAGCAGATGAATCTTTTCTCCATTTGGTCAATTACTCACGAACCAGCTGATGAAAGAGAACCGAGAAGTTGTTCAAAGCTAAAGTTAAATTTCTGCATTGCTACTACGACTTCATGTACAGTTGTTTAGATGTAAAATAATAAATAAATAAAAATCATAATAGTATTAATACATTTTCTATATTTTGAAATGTATTTTTAGATTTAGATTTTTTAATTTTAGTTAAAGTTTTAGTAATATTATTGTGTTTTTGAAATATCTCTGTATAGTTTTTATAAATTTTTATTTCAGTTCTAGTTTGAGTTATTTTAGTACACCAAGTTAAACTAAAAGAAAATGATAAATGTTGCCTTGGAAACTAGCACATAATATTAAAGAAATTAATTTAATTTAATTTAGTTTAATTTAACCTGTTTCATAACCTGTTTAAAGATTTTATTAATTTTCATTTTAGCTTTAGTCTTGAGTTATTTTAGTACATCGAGTTAAACTAAATAAATGAGATAAAAATAAATAAATAAATGAGAACTAAAATAAATGTTGACTTAGAAAGTATCTAAAATACAATAAATATATTTAATTTTACATGTATATATTTTTGTTTATGTTAAGTAAATGAATGACTTTTACTATAATAACCCTGTCAAGAGCTAAACTGTTCCAAATTTTTAATTATTTATTTCATTTTATTTATTTTTGAACACTATATTTTTATATTTTTGTGTGAAATTGTGAGAAGTGTTTGTCAATATACACTAGAAAAAACAGTTGTTTTAACTTAAACTTAACTTTACCCCGCTGACTTAAATTTTTAGTTTAGTCAACTAAAATATTCCAGTTGTCTCAAGTCGACTAAACTAAAAATTTTAAGTCAGCAGGGTAACAAATTACATTAAGTTGAAACAGCTTTTTGAAAGATTTTTTTTACAGTGTAGGGTGCAACGGGTGGTTGCCAGGGCGTTGCTATGTGGATGCAAGAGTGTTCCAAATGGTTGCTAGGTGATTTAAATATTATTCTAGTAACATTTTTTTTTAAAAGTGGTTCAAAACTGCAAAGTCTGCATGGTTAACTGAAAGCGTGATTCTCCTGAGACGCTTTATAATGCAAATGAAACAGTGTTTTCCATATGAGATGCGTCTCTGTCCTCAAGAAGCACTTTGATGTTTTTAACAGCCCTGAAGTGAAAATATCATATCCACTCTTCCTGTGTTTCTGCCTTAAAGCACAGCATCTTATTTCCATATGAAAGCTCAGATTGGCCATTTCACGCCGTCACAATATGTGATAATTGACTGCTGGGATTACAGAAGAACATACAGGTGAGCATTCATGATGCTGATGAATCTATTCTATAACTCCACACTGGAAAAAATTGTGTAGGATTTACTTTGAAACCATTTTCACTTAGAAATTAACAGTAGAAGTAGTACAGGATCACAAATACACCAGGAAACAGAACCTAAATAGATTCATCATAATATTAAAAGTTTTAAAATATAAAGTAAGGAAATATATAGTCTGAACTTGCCATTTCAAGGTTAATTTGTGACACTGGTCTATATTTACCAGTCGTGAAAGCACATATTGATTTATAATTTAGAGAAAGTGTGCACTATAAACTCAGCGTTTATGACCGCCTGACATCAAGAAAAACACAGTTTGACGAATCAGCGTTTGTTTTTATCAACACACACACGCAGTGATGTAATGCTCTGTTACACACTCATCAATTGGGCTTCAATCAACGTATAACATCTGCTCACATCCCACCGTCACACCCGGAGCAGATGCTTTAGTGATTTCACTCTCCACCCATCATAAACGCCCTAATGAGAGTCATATCCAATTACATCTATTAAACGTAACTGCAAACAGCAGTCAAGGGCCAAACACACCAGCGGCATGTGCGGCCGAAGAACGAGGATTTGTTTGTCACCCTGATGGTGAAATTAGGAAAAGAAGTTCTATGAGTAGGTTTGAGTAGGTCTACATGACTTCAACTTTTAATTAAAGGGGTGGTTCAGTCAAAAATGAAAAATTGCTGTTAATTTATTCACCCTCAGGACATCCAAGATGTAGGTGAGTTTTTGAGCATTTCAAGGAACACAAAATTAATACCCGTCGCTCCTGATGATATATTGAGGTCTTATAAAGCAAAACAATCTGTCTGTGCAAGAAACTGACCATTATTTACAACACTATTACCTCTAATCTAAAGCCTCAGGCAAATGTGGAAATCTGATTCTCTCCCATGAACGGATTCATTTGAACAGATCGATTCAATTCACTAGTTCATTGGAGTAGACACCACAGATGTCACCGGGAGCTGCGTGTGCATTGTGGTGGCAGAAAAAACTGGAGAGAAATGGGTAAAATCCATGGAATAAAAGAAAAAATGTATTGTTGTGTCACTGGATGTCAGAATCGAAATGTAAATCATTTTTATAGCTCACCGTCATCAAAAACGCCATTTGAAGCTAAACGCTGACGTTTAAACGGACTAACTATGGATGAAACGCTATGATTACTTAATTTTAATCAAAACAATTTGTCAACATAATATTCACATGTACAGTTCATAGGGGACATATTGTATTACAGTTACAGCATGAAATACTACTTAAACTGATAATATTTTACATAACATTTAAAATATTTTACAATTCTGACATTTTTTTCTCTGCAAATGCAAGTTTATATCTCCTAGTTCAAACCTTTTAACTCGATTTATTTCCACAATAGCAAGTTTGTCAGTTTTGAGGAAATAAACCCAGAAGTGTAGGCTATGAACTCATGAATTTGAGGGTAAAAGTGAGAATGACAAGTTATCAGAATTGCAAGAATAAAGTCAGAATTTTTAATTATAAACTCAAATTAAATGAAAAAAATTCTATTATTTCATGGTTTCCAAAGCTACTTGAAAACTAAAATTTCTGCCACTTGCAACTACATTATTAAAGCACCATATAATGATGGGGAACGTGGATGTTTTACATGTATAAAGCATATAAAGTGAATAAACTAGTCTTCATCAGCTCATCTTTTTACATAAACTATGAAAAACCATATAATCTTTCATTTGGCCTCTTCATTCAAGTGTTATAGGTTCACGCATGCACATATCAGCGGCTCATCAGTCTTCGTTCTGAGTCAAATTGTTTCCTCACTTTAGTGACTACTGGAGGAACTGGAGCGCTGAATGACTCATTTTGCAAAAAATCTGTGTTTTGGCTCATTTTGTGTCGGAGCGACTGTCAAGTGTCTGAAAGTGAGTTTTGATTGATTTGTGCTCCTCGAGCCACAAACTGTTTCAGACAGTTCAGTCCGATTTGGTGATCTGGTTCAACTAGTTCATTTAAAAGAATCGGTGCAAAAGAATGATTCGTTCGTGAACCAGGCGTCACTCTGGACCGCAGGATTACAGGGAATAATGCTGTGAATAATGTTGAGTTTCTTGCACAGATCGATAGTTTCGCTTCATAAGAACTTGATATATTCATTTTGTGTTGCCTTCTGACTATCAAAGTGCCGGAAGCTTCTGATTTGCATTTTATGAATCACCAAAGAGCACCGTTTCAGCTAAAAATCTTCTTTACTGTTCTACTAAAGAAAACAGTCACCTACATCATGGTGACATGCGGGTGAGTAAATGAACAGTTAAATTTAATTTTTGGGTGAACTATCCTTGAACTATAACTTTTGACCACCTGAATTTCTTGTTTTCAGGACATAATATTTACAAGGACTCATGTCACTATGCAAAAAGGTAACATGTTTCTGAGCAAAAGAGCAAAAAATAACAATAGAAGAGCAGTTTCAGTGTTGTGTGGGCTGATGTCTGCTGTTTTCTGATGCAACACCTGCGTGTTTATCACTCAAACTCACTCAAACTCACTCAAAGACCAAATCAATGTCACGCTGCAAAGATCCTCTAGACAAACACAGCTGCTAAAATTAACCCAGAGTGTCAGTCTGGATTTAGCAGAGTGTCCACACATGATGCGACGGCACCAGAAATAATGCAGCGGCACGCACAAAAACAGACACTCGCCGTGTGACAGAAATGCTTATATCTTAATTAATGACTCAACGAGGAGCTACGCAGCACAACGCCAGTCCATATGCTCGCCTGCTGTCTGACACAGAGTTCAACTCGCAGCCAGAAATACATTCAGTCATCTTAATCTTTTGAAACCTGTTGAGAAACATCATATTTCACCTCAGACCTGAAGACAGTGAAGCTAATGCACGTTTTTACCATTCATGTCTGTTCAAAGTCCTAACGCATAAGGAAAAGAGATGATACAAGGCTAAAGATGTAAATAAACATGCGGAGTTTCTTTTCACCTTGAAGGCAGAAATAGATTCAGACGGCATGACAAAGAAAGGTTTAAGCGTGAGATTCAACTGCACCTTTGGGTTTTCCAACATCCGTTTCATTTATTTCAGTAAACAGAGCAATTCATCTGGGAAATTTACTGTGTTTTCTGTGTTTTTCATTAAGGAAGATATTCAATTACGTATTCATGATGCTCATGTTTGGGTTCAAAGTTTTGTAGACTTTGAAGCTTTTAAGAAATTGAGGTCAGGATCCAAAAATAGTGTATTTAGTCATATAAATTATGTAGTATTAAAACTAATGCTTAGTTAAAAGGATAGCTTACCCAAAAATCACCATTCATCCTTCAGTCAAACACAAATAAAGATGTTTTGAAGAATGTTGGGCTTTACAATTATACAAATTATATACTAGACCCCATTGACTGTCATTGTACGGACATAAAACACGGAGACGTTATTCAAATGATCTTCTTTTAAATATCTTATTTAATATCACCTTTAAACGATCAAACTGTAATTGAAATTACATTACTGTTCAAAAGTGGATCTGTAAGATTTTTTAGAAAGGAGTTTTTTCTGCTCACTAAAGCTGCATTATTTGATCACAAATACAGTAAAAATTGTGAAATATTTTTTTCATTAAAAAAGTCCATTTTCTATTTGAATATATTTTAAAATACAACTTATTTCTGTGGTCAAAGATGAATTTTCAGCATCATTACTCCAGTCTTCAGTGTCACATGATCCTTCAGAAATCATTCAACATGCTGATTTGCTGCTCAAGAAACATTTCAGATTATTATCAGTGTTGAAAACAGTTGTCCTGACCAATATTTTCATGGAAACCATGACGGATTTTGTTTTTCAGGATTCTTTGATGAATAGAAAGTTCAAAAAGTTATTTTGGCACATTCTAAATGTCTTTACTGATCAATTTAATGCATCCTTGCTGATAAAAAAAAAAAAAAAAAAAAAACATTTTATTGAAAGTTTGTCGACTTAGAAGTTACTGTATCTTTTCTATATAAGGAGGTGATGATCTCCAGGTCACATGTTGAGAAAAATGAGAAAAGGACCAGTATTTTCATGATTATACTGTAAATGAAGCCGCTTACACGTGTCACCTTGACACTGACCGGCCGCTCCTGCATTAGAGACATAAATAGCTGCTGTCCGTGCCATGAAGGGCTTCGCAGAGACAGCAGCGCTGGTGCGGAGGCTGCGAGCGCGTCCCGAGGATCCTTCCAGATGTCTGCGTGTGACGCGTCCCTCCCGCCGCACGCTGTTGACGAGCGCTGTCATCTCTCTGACATCTCACCGCCATCACGTTTCATCAGCACCATAATTAATCACCCCTCTAACAATGCTCTGGCCGGGACCGATCCGACCGCCGTGACAAGGAGAACGCGGGCTCTGCCAAGTCTGCTGTGCCGCGCGACGCCGCGCCAGTGAAAGCCTCGCCAAATCCGGCGCGCTCGTGTCACGTTGTCTCACCTCCACAACCGCGCTACGGCTACATTCTTATTCATTAGCCAGTATCACATTGTTCCTCTGCTCGCCTCTTTCATTCGCGCTTATTTTCAGCTCGCTTCTAAACCGAGCATGCTGGGAAACTGACAATGTCATACAATTAAGATAATTCGCACCTGTTTTGCTATTGCAGGTCGGATTTGTTCGTATTATACTGCAATAGTAAAAACTGATTTTGGTTTATGCTGTACAACCATTTCAATGCTTCAGTGGTCAAGAGAGATAATTTTGTGCCATAAATTACTAAGCAGCAGTAAATTCCTGCAAGTCAAACAGTTTGCAACAGCAAGGTTGTGGGTTCGATTCCCAGAGATTGCATTAATTAATAAAATGTAAGCCTTTAATATGGAAATTTGTTTACGTTATAAAAAATGCAACTTTTTATTTTTTTTAGAAAAAAGTCAGAATTTACATTTTTCTTCTTGCAATTCCAAATTTATCTCACAATTCTGACTTTTATTCTCAAATTTGTAAGAGTGCATCTCACTGAAAAAAAGTCAGAAGCAAACTTTCATTCTTCAATACAATGTAAGTCGTTTTTTAGAATTTAGAATTTTTGCCAAATGCAGAAGTGTAAATATGAATGTTCAATAAAACAATGTCTGAATTTTGGCAGTCTGGGTCAAGGATGTTTCAAATCAGGGCTGATATTACTGGAAGTCAAGTGCATTGCATTGTGGGATACAGTATGCCACAGATTGGCTTTGTTCAGCTTGTGAATTTACTTGGTCTTCGAATTGATTCAAATCAAATAACACAACAGAATTTGATTTAAAACACTGAACATTAGTTGGACTTTACAATTTAAAAATGATTTACATTAAATATTCCTTTAACGTAAACAAGTTCAGACTGTTCATGCATGCATATACTTACTTTAAAACCTTTGTTTAGACTACTACTGTATGTTTAATTAAGCAGCTAGTTAATCTCTCCTAATCTTGGGAGTAACAAATATTATTTTGCATTTTTAATGCAATTTTGTAAGAAACTTTCTAACATTGTAATGTTTAAAATTCACACTGAAAACAAAAGTTTAAGTGGAGTGCATTACATTCAGCGTAGTATATATACTGTTTACATTGCATACTGTATGCTGCATAAAGAATGTGAGTAGTACAGTAAGATGCTATTTAGAACACAGCTAAACAGTCACAAATAAAGCATTCAAATCAAGGCTGGGCATATAAAAGAAAACCCTAAATCAGTCATCACTTCGTGGCCATGACATTTTTAATCATCATTTAATGTTTACAAAACTAAAGTAATTCACACAACTCCAGTCCGTCAGTTAACGTCTTGTGAGGCCAAAATCTGTGTGTTTGTAAGAAAAACATCCATCATTAATTTTGCCCAGAAGCAATGGTTTAAAGTTTAAAAACGTCTTAATGATGGATTTGTTTCTTACAAACTTGCAGCTTTTGTCTTCTCAAGATGTTAACTGATGGACTGGAGTGGTGTGGATTACTTGTGATGTTTTTATCAGCTGTTTGGACTCTCATTCTGACGGCACCCATTCACTGCAGAGGATCCATTGGTGAGCAAGTGACGCAATGCTTCATTTCTCCAAACCTGATGACGAAACAAACTCATCTACATCTTGGAAAGCCTGAGAGTTTCATTTTAGAATGAACTATTCCTTTAAAGTCGAGGGTTTGCTAAATACGTGTGAGCACTAGTGATGCTAGTCGTAGCACACAACCACTTACGATTATGCATGGCACACGATTGTGATTCCACTCGGTAACCTCTCGCATCTGGACATGTTTTTCTACTTTGCATAGAACAAGAGATCAGGTCGCAACATGATGAAAATTAATTCTAGAACTTCAGAAAGAAAACTCAGAGGGTCTGATAGTTTAGCAACCTCTAATGGGAACAGATGGAGGCAGTTCACAAGGTTCACATAAGTGATATCTGTAGAATTTTAAAATGGCACAGAATTCATTACCTGCCCACTGCAGCTGTGAACTCTCAGCTAACCAAACCAGATGAGGTCAGATTATTATCAAACTTGCTGAAGCAGAAACTTGCTTTCGCGCCTGAAGGGAAAGATACTGACAGTCTGAGACCTTGGCGTTGGCAAAAAAATGATTATTAACGTTTGGGTGTGGAGTATTAAAAACTGTAAGCAAAAAGAGAGGAAGGGCTGCAGTGCTGTAAATCATGACGCTCGCATGCTTTCGCGAACCCTCTAAAGACAACGCCTGTATAATTTCCCTCGACAGTCCCTCATAATTCACACACCAATAATCTTTCCATATATCTGATAAATCTTCTTAGAGATGCCCGTGTTGAATGTTAAAATCGTAGGTGAAAAAGTTCCAGCTATGCAAGCTTCACTTCACACGTCGTCACATTACAGGATGTCGGAAGACAATTAATAACAATACAACTAGATGTTGCATTTACTGCATGGCCACAAGGGGCACTTCAGTGGGCAGTAGTGTTTATGCAACTGGACATCAGATTTTACATTGGGCATCACATGGCAACTCAACAGCAACAAATCTGTTTATCAGAGACAGTTACCACATCCATAAACCAGGGTTGGGCAAAATTCAGATTTAAGAATTACCTGCTTTTTATTTCATATGTGAACAGCCTACAGGAAGTTCAACTGGAATGACAGAAAGAGAAATTAACTGAACTAAAGTTACATTTTTATATAGGGAGTTGAAATCTACATTTCCATCTACCCACTCATCCATCTGAATAACCAACTATCTGTTCATCCATTTAGCTATCTATCTATCCATGACTCTTCTGACTATCTATCCATCCATTTATCTATCAATCCATCTATCTTAGTATCTGTCCATCCATCCATTTTTCTATCTATCCATCCAACCATCTGACTATCCATCCATTCATCCATACATCTTTTGGACTCACTGTCCATCCATCTTACTATTAATCTGTCCATCTGATTATCTATCCATCATCTATCCTCCCATCCATCCATCTGACTTTCTATCATCTATCATCCATCTGTCTGTCTATCCACCCATCTATTCATCCAATTATCTATCTATCTATCTATCTATCTATCTATCTATCTATCTATCTATCTATCTATCTATCTA
>JAHKKF010519472.1:0-15102 GCA_019740295.1 Labeo calbasu | reverse complement strand
TCTGTAACCCCTACATCCAGAAAATAAACACTCTACAGACATTATATGTAAATGGATAGTTGACAAATAGTGCTTTGTGACAAATAGTGACAAAAAATATTTTTTTTTTTTTTTTTTTTTTTTTTGTATAAGTCCATTTTGAAAGAAAAAATGCATATATTTATGTAGTGTGAAGTCTGATCTGACAAAACATAATGGGTCCTTAACTCTGTCAATTCTTTCATTTTTTTCTTTGTCATTTTTTTTACATTTTTACTGAACTGTACCATAAATTTGTCCTATGGTGTGACATAGCAACAATTAAGAAATAAAAACCACTCAGAATAATATATAAATAGCATGAGAGAAATTTATCTTCATTGCTAGACACTTGTTTTCATATAGTGGTATTTATTTAATATGAAATTATAATTAACATCATTTTTCCCCATGACTTGTTGGACAATTTCAAGACAAACTTTTGACAACAAGATAAACTTTGCTGTCATCTGTTCAAAACTGCTGAAAATTACCTTTTAAGATGACAGATATTTCTATATCCCCTATTGCAATACTCAACTGTTGTTGTTTTTTTAAACAAAAAATAATTTTGATCAACAAAATCTCGTAGTACGTTACTGAAACTCTTCTAGAGCCCCCCTGCTGCATGTGCGGGACAGCTAAATATGATTGATATTTATGATACAGCTAAATATTATTGATATAACTATATTCATTATGATGTGAATGAACTATATAACTACTCTTTTTAAGGCATGACTTTGATTCTTGTTCATCGTTCTCCTAGGATCTCCTCCCTTCTGGTGGACCCCTGTTAATTTTCTGTCTATATTTCCACATCCTCACTCTTCCAATAATTTCTCTCCCTCAATTCCTTCTGTTTCAAAAACAAAGTATCACATTTTATACTTATTTTCATGACACCATAGGACATGGTTTACAGATACAAAATCTATCAAGTTCCTTTCAGAAATATATGGATGAAAAAGTTATTGCATTTACTAAAACAGACACGTGTACAATTATGCCAGAGATATTTATTAACATTTTTATGCTTTTCTTTTTAATTTATCTAAGTTGTAATTTATTGAACCATGCTTGAGACAGTCAAAAATTAAAAAAATTGAATAACAATGTAGCTTATATAAGTTCCATGTAGGACAAAGAAATGCTTAATGATTTACAGCATTTTAAATAATGACAATAGTAATTATATTCATTTTTGTCTTGTGGGACAGTGAAAATGCCATGTCACGTCAACAACCCAAGTAATTGTAACTCAAAATTGTTTCTACTCTGTTCTCAGCCTCTTCTGGTGGCCCTACGGCGGCGCTGTAGTCTAAAGAGCAGTCTGCCCACCATCTATGAGTACACAGAAGGTCAACCCTATTGCTACCGCATGGAGAGCTCCATTGAAGAACCCAGCCACTATGAAGAAGAAGAGGACGAAGACGAGGAGGAGGAAGAGGACCTGGAGCCATGGAGCATCGGAGAACAGAAAAGTTCAGGTAGTTTTACCCTGCACCATTGCCAGAGGTGAACCAATGACGCTCAAGTCACCTGACGATGGAATAAAGAAAGAACGGGAGAAGGCAGGCAAGAGATCTCTCTTCTCTCAGTACCATTTCTCCCAATCAACACCTTTTACCATCTCCCTCCTCCACTGCAGCTCCATGACCTTATGTGTGAACCAACAGCATCGCATTTAAAGAGCCAACTAACCACTCAAACACAGCAAACGGTGAAACACGCTGGTTTGAAACGCTCTCAAAGCTTCACCATTGACTTACTGTGTTGGCAGATGACGCTCCTTGACTTGAGGTGGGGGTTCATTGGAGGGGGCCACAGAGAGTTGCGTAAAAGATGCTTTCTTACGCCCCTCTTCGGTCACGAAGAACCAGTGACGGACAGGAAAAATGCCAATAAAAAAATCCCAAAGTCAGTCGACTGGCTCATGCATACCAACGGTGGATTTGAAGCTCTAAGGACTCCGCTTTTAACTAAGGTACGGTAAGGAATTTTGTGGGGTCTGGTCAGGTTTGGTTGAATTTGTCAGTGTTGCATTGCCGAGGCCGTCTCTGCCGCGGCAGACCGGACCTATCACCACTCTGTGTGTGCTCTACTAATCTCCCAACAAAAGCCATGAAACCAGCTCAACAGACTATACAGCCGACCCACGTCACGTGACGCAAGCAAAACTGCTATGTCAAGACTTTTGCATTTTCCCCCCCTTTCCAAAATGTTCACTTGTGAATACCCACGCACCACTTGTCGTGTAGTTGTGAATGATGATACAAAAAGGTAATGCTGTCGAACTGCCAGCGTCTGGTTTTTGTTGTCTGCTAATGATGAACAAAGCTATCTTAGAAGACAACAGGTATATGTATTTCAGCAAAGAAACATTTTTGTTGTATACGAGAGGACTGTTCACCTTTTTATGTTCAGGTCATCTTAAATATACCTCTTAAATATGTCTTGCTGTGTCATTGCACTGCTGCTCCCTTTGGAATCGTCCAGTAAAGTATGGCGGTTCATTATGCTACATTTCTGTATGGTGTATTTTAAAATCTCAAGCACATTGATTAATCATGTCTGGTCAAGTTTACTAAAACTTTCTTAACTCAAAATAACACTGAGTTGCAGCAACAGCCCATCTATTTCAAATCTAATTTTTGGCAGACAAGTCATTAATGACGAAATAAATGGACCTAGAACTAAAGAGCTAATTATTGTTTCTTGGCCTTCGATTACCTGAGCACTTTAGTCTGTGTTTTAATCAGGTTTGTGACTGATAAACTTGTTGTAGCATTGTCGTCTTGTAACACGAACATCTTTATGTCATTCTGAAACAAAAATGAGCCAAACAAATAGTTACTGTACTAACCAGCACTTAGTTGTTTGGGGATAAAGCTCAGATGATCAAATAGTTAAATGTCAGTGTTATTTATGATATATGTATTCTTTTAAACGTGTCAAATGTGTGTATTTGTTTAATAATGTTATCTTAATGTTTTCTCAGTGTTGTTGTTGACTTCAGACTATTATATTATATGTAATATCCCACAACATGTGCTAATAAATGTCCATTTTCACAGATCCTCAACAAATTAAAGTGGCGAGATGTTCTCTTTTATAACCAAACCTGAATATTAAATAATTTGGCTATTTAGTAGCAGTGAAAAATCTTTGCAATTGTTGTTTGGCCCTGTGTCTAGTTCATAAGAATTACCTGGCTTGTGATCTGCTTATCTGGGATGTTTAACCTATAATCTGCATAAATTTGTTACTCATAAACACCATTATGGTGTCAATACCCACAATGCTAAGCAAGCTAATACACTTTTTATTGATAGAGGGCAGCTTATTTGTCAAGTTGTTTATGTGTAAGTCTGAATGAGCTTTCTCTGTCTGTGTCATATACTGTGTCCTCTAAATCTGTGCTTCAAACAGTTTATAAGACTGACTGTTCAACGCTTCTGTAATAAACTTTTATTAATAATACCATGGGTGTACCAAATAATGCTTGTTTATTTTAAGGATGGAAAAACGGTGTGAATGCATTTGATGGTTGAAAGTGCCTGTGGGAGGCTGGTGAGGTGCCCATCTGCTGATTGATGTGCTGGAGTGCATGGAGGAGATGCAGAGAAGTTTTTTTTTTTTTTTTTTTTATGATGGGGGTGGTGCTATGATCTGTGACAGCCTGAGGGAACATTACACACACATTTCTGAAATATTAAAGTAATAGCTGAAAGTGAAAATTCTGTAATTTAGGCACCCTCATGTCATTCCAAACATTTTTGAAGATCTGTCATATAGCTCTTTTCTTATACAGTGACAGTTCATAGAAAACTGACCTGTTTAGCTCAAAAATAGACAACAACGCAACAAAAACCTGCATAAAAAAGTAGGCCATACCCAGTTAACAAATATAGCCAAAATGTTTAAAATTTTTGTTATGGTTATGTGAATGTTAATAATAATAATTATTATAATTTGTTACATTTATATAGCACTTTTCTAGGCACTGAAAGTGCTTTACATTGTAAGGGGGATCTCATCATCCACCACCAGTGTGCAGGAGACAGAGTGATGAAGCCAGTCAGTAGATATGGGGATAATTAGGATGATTAGGAGGAAAATTTGGCCAGGATGCCAAGGTCAAACCTCTACTCTTTTCAAAAAAAAAACTTCATGGGATTTTTTATGACCACAGAGAGTCAGGATCTCGGTTTAATATCTCATCCGTAGAACGGTGCTTGTTGACAGTATAGTGTCCCCGTCACTATACTGGGACGCTAGGATTCACACAGATCACAGGGTGAACACCACCTGCTGGCCTTATAGCACCTCTTCCAGCAGCAACCTAGTTTTCCCAGGAGGTCTCTCATCCAGGTACTGACGAGGCTCAACCCTGCTTAGCTTCAGCGGGCAACCAAGCAAGAGCTGCAGAGTGATGGCTCTCTGTTAAAGGAACATTCTTTTTTAGAATTTTGCAAACATTATGGGAACGCTATGGTGTACGTGTGCACACCAAAAGCAATCCAAAGACGCAAATAGAAATGATTTCTCATTTCTCGCCATGCGAGAAATTAAGCAAGGTGATTGCTGCAAAAGCACTGAAACACGCTGAATTTCAACTCGAGCTAAAAATTTGCATGACGCGTTGTCACTAATCAACGAAAAGCTTATGGACACGTCCGGTTTGACATGTCTAATTGTATCAGAATTTTTTTTCAATTGTTTTTATGTTTTTATTTGCGTGAGCAATGCAGAAAGCATCCCGCAATAAGCGAATATTCACTTTGCATTTGGTGTGCACACACCATTACAGTTAAATGTTTTATGAAGGTTCAGAAAGAAATTTAACGTTCATTTTTGTTTGAAACACTTAAAAACTGATACATGAACATCTAACTAAAATGTTACCAAAAATATTCCAAGAACGATGTAAAAAAACTGTTTTTGTGCTACAATTTTGAGAACATCTTGTTTTGAAAACATTATTTGTGAATGTTCTCTGAACATCCAACTTTTCAACTGTTTTACATTATTGTTATGGTTATAGAATTTTGCAAACATTGTGGAAACGCTATGGTGTGTGCACACTAAAAACTAAATTAATTATTCACACCAGTGAAGCGACTTTGCGCCATGCGACTTGAATGACACAAATGGGGCGGCGCTATTGCTGTGCTGTGCGCTAAGTGCTTTATTCGCCTCAATTTTTGGCACACAAGTTGAAAATTTTCAACTAGTGGAAAATTTGCATGATGTGTCATTGCACAAGCCAATCAGCAAAGAGCTTGTTGACACTTCCAGTTTGGCATCTCTGGTTGTATAAGAAAATGTTTTAAAAATAGATTTTATTCGCGCGAGTGGTGCAAAAAACATCCCGCGAGTAAACTAGAATGAATTTGCGTTGCATTTTGTGTGCAGGCAACATTACAGCTGAAGATTCTCTGAAGATTCAGAAAGAAGTTTAATTTTATTTTTGCATAACATTTAAAAAATGCTAGATGAAGGTCTAACTAAAATGTTACCAAAAATATTCCATGAACAAGTTTTTGTGCTACAATTTTGAGAACATGTTGTCTTGAAAACAACATTCACACTGTCAGTTTTTGGGATTGACAACCGCATTTAATTACAGGTGTGAGTCTCGAAATGTCCTGTTCACACAGCAACTTATGTAGCTTTTCGAATACTGTCTGTATAAACATGCAAGAGTCAAGCCTTTATTCCTTAAAAGCAACCATAGTAACAGATTACCAAAGTAATATCAAAGATGGCGACGTCCGTAAAACTGAGAGTATTACTACTTTCTGACATGACGAGTCCAATCGAGCCACGAGTTCATCAAATCATCACTAACCGACAGCAGCTTTTAAAATTGAGTGGGGAAGCTCCGGTAGAGACTGGATATAAAACTTTCAGATGACAGGTAGCTCATTTCTCCTCACTGTAAGTTACCAAAACCACAAATTAAAGCAGGCAGCACACGGTAGACGCCTGTTTGTGCAGCAGAGCAGCTTTCTCTCTCGCACTAAATGACGTGACGGACAACTAGTTGTCCAGTCCTGTTCCATTCACACAGCGCGTGTGTTTCAAGAATGCGGTTGTGAGTCCTGAAAATTTACAGGTGCGAGTTTGGTTATAGAATACGGTTGTCGCACCCGTAAATAACCGTACTGTGGCCTATTTCTGAATGTTTTTAAAAGTGTTTTTTTTTTTTTGTCACATCAATGATCATTTAGAAACATGTAGCAACAATTAAAAAGTGTTACATTTTGAGAATGTTATTAAAGACCAAATAAATAAAAATGAGAATCATTGGCATTTGATATCCAACATCAGGTGATATGTCAAAAAGCAGTATTTTCATCATTGTTTCAAAATACTGAGCTGAATGTTGACATCGTTTCAAATACTGAGTAAGAAAAAACAGAAATGAAGGCTTTGAGCATAAACATTTGTGTTTTGTCTTGCTGGTGAATAATGTAAAATAAAAAAGAAGACTATATAAGTGAAGATAATGGTTTCATATCCTGCGTAATTTAATAGACTGACACACCAAAATAACATATTAAGTGACAAAAGAACACAGTGCAAATGGCTTTGTTGTACGACTTTAGAAGATTTGGAATGTAGCTCACAAAACATATGGTCTGCTTTTCCAGTGCCTTTTTTGCTTGATAGCTTGATAAGAATGGTCACTATAAACGTTTAATGAAAAGAAGATTCTTCAGATTCTTTTGTGTTCCATTGACAAAAAAACAAAACAAAAACAAAATAACCACACTCTCACTTAATCTTTTTGTTTTTAATTCTTTAAGTGAGACTGCAGTTATATTTTATCTTTGGTAAGTTATTTCTCTTATTGCACCTCAAAAAGGTGTGCATTTGCTTCATTGCATGACTTTAAGCCATAGGGAGAAAAAAAATGGAATGACATGAAGGTGAGAAAATAATGAAAGAATTAAACATCCCTAATATCTTCATAGAGACATGAAGCAGGACGCAGGCGCCCAGTTCCACTCAAATATGGAGTTGAGCTTGGAGTATGGTTCTTTTGTCAGTGTGTGTATATAATTGTGGTTATAAAGAGTGTGTGTGTGTTAAACATCTGTAAACAGATCTTCAGCAGTGTGTACACTTGCTTTTGTCATCGTGATCTCAAACAAGAAGTGCAGACTGTTATGCTCTGCTACATCTGGTTGTATAAACAGTGACACTGTAACAGCTTTCGAGACAGTCCCATTGAGGTCTTGGGAATTATGCATGTCATGGTCTGTGTTGGTGTGACAAGCATACAGACCTACGTTACTGCAGATGAAATAATACCAGAGTCCACGTCTGCCACCTCATGGCTAAACAAAACATAAAAAAACCCATCATAGGCCAGAATTAATGTGAATTTTACCACATTCATTTTGCTTGTTCCTGAAAGGACAGTTCATCCACAAATTATTCGTCATTAATTATTTGTCACCTTCATGTATTACTAACAAAAGCAGCATTAAAGTATCAAAAAGCAGCCCAAACTATGCATTCAGAGTCTTGAGTCACACAAGAGCTTTGTGTGAAGAACAGACTTAAATGTAAACCTCTATGAGAAAGACAATGTACAAACTCACACCACCTTAAAGGAAAACAAACCAGTCAACCTTGCACTGCACCTATACAATAACGTAAGTCCTCTGAGGTCATTTTTTACCACAATTTTTTACTACAAAACTTAAAATTGTTGCCAGATGCATTTCTATTAAATATATAAAGAAATGTTAATATTACAATATTAACCTGTTAATTGTCATTCCCACTTTTCAAGCATATATTGTTTCCACGACGTCGGCCAAATTAGCGGCATTGAATGTCAACAATGCCACTCAACCGAACAAAACTTGCAAACTTTGCTGATTATTGCTGCTAAAAATGGTCAATTATTGTCATGTTTTGGGCTGTACTGATCAGTGGACTGGGAAAAACTTTTGGAGTATAAGGAGAAGAGTGCAAAAGACTGTCTGACGAACAAAAGGCGTTTGTGGTTGGCCAGACTGAATCTGGATTTCCAGGGCAAGAGTCTTGACAACATTAGTGTACTGCTTGTACGCATCTTACCACCTATTTACTTTAGTTCATCAAAATATTGCGCCCTTTCATGCTGACTAAGTTATTTTCTATATGATTTAGCAGCTTCCACACATTTTTCCCATGGCTTAGACAGCATAAATTAGCAGAACAACGTATTCAGTAGTACATTAACTGTGCAATGCTGTTTTTCACATCCGAGTATCGCCAATATTGACGCGCAACTGACCAAATCGTGGTGACGTGCAAACCCTCTATAGGGAAATAACGACAAAGCGCAGTAAACGGTGAAACTGTTTGTGCTACAAACCACCCTGGTGAAAAACCAGCATATGCTGGTAGGTATGTTTTGATGCTGGTTTAAGCTGGTCCTTTGCTGGTTTATGCTGGTCATGTTGCTGGTCAAGGACCAGCATATAAACCAGCAAAGGACCAGCTTAAACCAGCATCAAAATATACCTAACCAGCATCCCAGCATCAAAACATACCTACCAGCATATGCTGTTTTTTTTTTACCAGGGCAGTATGTTTATAATTAAGACAATACATTAAAATAATATCGCAAAATGTTTCAAGCAGTATAACGAGCTGTTTTGTAAGGCTGGAAATAGATTGAAGCCACAAACGTTAAATGGATGTTAACTTAGAAACATGGCATGGAAATCAAAAAGGTTTTCACCAATCTTTCATAACACTGACCTCACAGAGGTCAGACGTTTCTTGTAGTTGGTCACCAGGTTTGCACACATCTCAGGAGGGAATTTGTCCCACTCTTCTTTGCAGATTCTCTCCAAGTCATTAAGGTTTTGAGGCTGACATTTGGCCACTCGAACCTTCAGCTCCCTCCATAGATTTTCTATGGGATTAAGGACTGGAGACTGGCTAGGCCACTCCAGGACTTTAATGTACTTCTTCTTGAGCCACTCCTTTGTTGCCTCGGCCATGTGTTTTGGGTCACTGCCATGCTGGAATACCCATCCACGACCCATTTTCAATGAGGGAAAGAGGTTCTCACCCAAGATTTGACGGTACATGGCCCCGTCCATCATCCCTTTGTTGCGGTACTGTTGTCCTTTCCCCTTAGCACAGTGCTATCAAACTCAATTCCTGGAGAGCCATAGCTCTGCACATTTTTGCTCCAACCCTAATCAAACACACCTGATCCAGCTAATCAAGGTCTTCAGGATTACTAGAAACTCCAAGCAGGTGTGATTTGGAGCTGGTTGGAGCTAAACTCTGCAGAGCTGTGGCCCTCCAGGAACTGAGGTTGAGACCTCTGCCTTAGCAGAAAAACACCCCCAAGGCATAATGTTTCCACCTCCATGTTTGATGGTGGGGATGGTGTTCTTGGGGTCATAAGCAGCATTCCTCCTCCTCCAAACACGGCGAGTGGAGTGGATGCCAAAGACCTTGATTTTGGTCTCATCTGACCACAACACTTTCACCCAGTTCTCCTCTGAATCATTCAGATGTTCACTGGTAAACTTCAGACGGGCCTGTATATGTGCTTTCCTGAGCAGGGGGACCTTGCGGGCACTGCAGGATTTCAGTCCTTCACAGCGAAGTGTATTACCAATTGTTTTCTTGGTGACTATGGTCCCAGCTGCCTTAAGATCATTGACAAGATCCTCCCGTGTAGTTCTAGGCTGTTTCCTCACCATTCTCATGATCATTGAAACTCCATGAGGTGAGATCTTGCATGGAGCCCCAGACCGAGGGAGATTGACAGTTATTTTGTGTTTCTTCCATTTGCGAATAATCGCACCAACTGTTGTCACCTTCTCACTAAACTGCCTGGCAATGGTCTTGTAGCCCATTCCAGCCTTGTGCAGGTCTGCAAAAATCTTGCTGTTTGATAGGGGATCAAATACTTACTTTACTCATTAAAATGCAAATCAACTTATAACTATTTTGAAATGCGTTTTTCTGGATTTTTTCGTTGTTATTCTGTCTCTGTTAAAATAAACCTACCATTAAAATTATAGACTGATCATTTCTTTGTCAGTGGGCAAATGTACAAAATCAGCAGGGGATCAAATAATTCGAAAATATTCAATAGAATATAAATATATAATGGGACATTTTGAGCTTGTTTGTATCATTTTATTGACATTCCAACAAGAAAATTTTTGCATGTAATTTTCATTCATAATGCTCAGTCTTAAAGGTTCCCATGGAGTTTTAGGCCCAGTGGTGCACCTTATGAGGTCTTTTGCGCTGTCAAAGCAAACGGGGCCTTTTTGATCAGAGCTCACAAAATGTCAGAGCACAGTCAGGCAGCGGTAACCCCACCAGGATGAACTTTGAAGCTTAAGAATGCACGCCTTCACTTGTCTGGACACTCGGTACATTTAGTTCTGAGGATGTTTTTCTTCTAAGAACATTCAGCTTAAATAACAACAGCTGGGTCAAGATGAATCTGTTAAACATGGGGGCAGGGAAGGGGATTGCTACAGAGTTGGCAGAGATGGACATCAAACTCATTACTCTGTTCTGTGCAGAGTGTATTTGCCATTTGTGCCTCTACTGTCACAATAATCAGAAGGATGAAAAATGAGGGCTTTCTAAGATACCTGCTTTTCTCCTTTTGGAGAAAAACACAGCTAGAACAAATCAAATTACTAATATAAAAATACATAATATTGACAAGGGACAGAAGCAACAGCTAAACAAAGGCCTACAATATGCTACAAATAGGGCACATTGTTTTTGATTGCTGTATTGTACATCTACAATCTACCTTCTACACAGAGCATACTAATGCTCACTAGTATGTTTTACAATGTACACTAGTGCATTACACAGGCTAATGCATTCTACATAATTGTACAATGCATATTGTACTGTCTATGATATATACTATTATTTCCCTTTACACAAAATGCCATTTTCAGTTAGTTGAATTAAAATGAAGCAAGTGCAAATAGAGCAACCATACAACCTGTAAGTGAGAGAGAGAGAAATTTGTCATGTTGCACGATTTTGCCATCTAGTGGACATGGAAAATAAAAATACATTATTGGACTATTTATAAATAATAATAAAAAAAAAAAAACCCATCAAATCAGCTAAGTGCAAATTGGTTTAGGGAAGACAAGTTTTCAAATAGTGAACTTCCACAAATTGTCCAAGTGTCAAAAGACTGTCTGAGACATCTAACAAACTAGTGGGTGCAGGACACTATAGTTCATTTATGTAAGTGAGGACAGCAAAATGAAGTAAACTGTGACGTATTATACCCAAAAAATCTTTATACAGTGGACTACCAGTAAAACTGATCAAATTTGGGACCAAAAATTAATCACACCCCTTCACCTGACCTGTTTTTTTCTCTAATTGCAAATGCAACCTTTTTACACCACAGACTGAACAAAATTAGGCATTGCTTTGTAAGTGGTCAACAAAGTATTGATAGTTGTGTAAATATTGTCATACTAACTGAATTTTTGGTTGTAATTTGATTGTAATCGATTACATACCTTTCTATCAAAGTTATCAGGCATTATCAAGATGAATTTGTTCTTATTTGTCATATTTTATTACCATTTTCTAAACGATAGCAAAATAAGCTGTGATAATGTGAGAAATGTTGAAGGTGTCTGAATAAATTGTGGCTTGACTGTAAGAACTGGTCCAGTTTTTGCCTGAGATTCTTGCATGTTTCAAAATAACAGTACACTTGTGTATCTTTACGATATCCTTAGTTTTTAAATGCTAAAATGTACACTTACTTGACATGCTAAGACATTGTTCATGACTTTTATTCAACAACATATTTCATAACCAGAGACAATGATATTTTTTTTGAAATGTTGAGTAAACATTACTTGCATTGATCTGCAATACTTTCTGTTTAATCCAAAAGAGCAACATATAGAATTACAAACTTGATTGTTCAGTGGTCTTCTTGTCACATGCCAGAAAAGTGGTTTGAAACATTTGCATGGTTGCATCTTTAAATATTACAGTTTGACTGTAAAAAGACATTTTAAAAGGTACTTTGTTTTTCAAAATCATACTTACTTTTACAAAACTCCAAATTATTATTAACATTAACACATACATACAAGCACACAAAGACAGGCCTTAACTGCACATCTTCTGCCAGTCATTCACATTTTCCAAAATAACACAGAGGACCTATACGCACTTAAACGTGCACAATGATTCACTTTTGAGTCTGTAAGGGAGTTTGTGCACATCATAGTTCCTGTCTCTTCTTCAAAATGATATTCCGCACATGCGCTGTGGCTTCCTTTCGGATGTCATCTATGGGCTCCTCAGGCTTCCAGAAACGCACCACCTGGCCCTCAGGACTCACAAGATACTTCCAGAAGTTCCATTTCGGGATTCTCTGTACTGAATCTAGAAATTAAAAAATAAATAAATAAACAATATATATAAAAATATTTCATTTAGTAATTGCCTCAATTTTAAACCAGAGGTTGTTATGATTATATTTACTGTTGACTGAATTTAAAGGGTCTGGGACAAAATTTGAGTGGCCAGTGATCTAACACCCCACCTCGGGCTGTTGTTGTAGTTGTATTGTTTGGTTAGCTTATTTTCTTTTGATGTATTTTTATGTTCATGTGTCTATAAAATATCTTTAACACTGACTTGTATTACATAAAGTAAATATTCTTATTATTAATAACTCACTATTAGAAGTAGTAGCAACAGCTGATCATAGGATGCCAAAATGGCGGCGACCATGAGGGGTCGCCATTCCCCACTCTGAAGAGTAAAACAATTTTATAAAGAAAAAATATGCCTGGAGTTTTAAACTCGTGTGAGTGTACATCGTTCTCATGGTATTATTATTATTTCTTAACTTATTCATTTTATTAGCATTATTAGTTAGTACATGAAGATTATTCTTAGGTAAAACCTACTTGTGATGAATCTGAATGCGGGCTCCGCCTCAGACCCCATTATTTTGATCTTGCCGAAGATGGGGAACGTCACACCGTAGTTGGATTTGGCAAAAGCCTCGATTTCTCGACTGGTACCTGATTCTGTGTCACCGTATTGCGAGCATGGAAACGCGAGCACGTTAAAATGAGACGTGCCAAGCTCTCGGTGAAGCTCCTGCAGAGCCCGGTAATTCTGCTCCGTTAACTCGCTTCCACTCGCCACGTTTACAACCAGAGAGACCTATTATCAGAGACAGCAAGACCTCGATTGAAAATACCGCTGTGCAGAACATATTTTTACAATCATGCATTTTCAAAGGCCTCACAAATTGTGTTAAACCATTTAATACCTCTGTGTCTATGAGATTGCATAACTTACTTTCCCTCGATACTTCTCCAGTGAGACAGTCCTGCCTCTCGCGTCCTTCACTTCATACGAGTAGAAATCTTTGACTTTTCGCGATTTTGACAGTTTACTCTGCAGTAGGTAGAGTGAGCCCATGCACACTGCCACACTCAGCAAAACCTTGATCAATCCTGCTCTAGAAGCAGATGATTTGGTGGGATATCCCCCTAGAGCCTCCATGATGGAGGATAAATTTGTGGAGGAATCTGGGTGGAAAACTTCAAGTATGGTTCTTCGCAGGTCTGAATAGTGGGCGTGTCGAAGTGCAGGGGCGTTTCTGGATATTACAATTGGTTAAGAATAGTGTCAGTTTAACAAGTTGGGCAGTGGATGCTGTTTTATAATCGCCGTGTAAGTTCTTTTATCATTTGTTTATTTGAAGATCTGCTAGAAAGGCCAGAAACCCAGAATCCCAGAAACTTGCAATAAATAAATAAAAATAATAACAATAAAAAAAAAACAGACATTGTATTGCTATGTCACTTTGATCAGCATAACATTTTTACTTGTTAATTACAAGAAATGCTTGTAGAATAAAATAATATTTGTGTGTATTTAATAGGCCTATAAATGCTGTAAAAATATCCACCAAAACCCAGTACCCAGCACTAACACAAAGTACATGTTCAGAGTCGGTGTTTTAAGAATTGACTCTTACGGAAGTGTTTTATATAGAAACATCAATGAAAGCAGGAATTTAATTTGTTTAACTCCGAATTGCTGGAGGATTTTGAGTATGTATGAAGGTAATTTTTATTTTAAATTATTAGAAACAGTCAGACATAGACAGTTTATGAGTAACCATGACATGAACTTAATCAAAATGGAGGCAGGAATCAATATACACTACATATACATACATAATATACAAAGTTGACACTTTACAAGGCACAAACTGTGTGTACATTCCCACTTTCATAAATGCAGTTTAATTAAATGAAAGGGCATGTATGAAAACTACCACTTGCGTATTTGATCTATCTTTGTTGAAATCCTGTTTTATTTATTTATTTAGTTTTGTTCACAGCTGCACTCACATGAGACTCTGTGTTCTGGTGTTGTACCATAGCATTAAAAATGGCTACTGTTATTGTTGCAATTATATGCTATTTACACTAAGTGAAAATAGCATATTTTAGCAATGTATGCTATATACACTAGTAAGTGCAAATAACAATAGATAGCAATGGATTCTATACAAATACAAATAGCAATGGATTCTATTTACATTAAGTGAAAATAACATTATTTTCTTAGCAATATGGTATTTTGTCACTCTGAATTTTTAAATAGGCTTTATAAATAAACCACATTTTTAAAGTTGAAACAACTACGTTTTCTCTTAAAACTCTTTAAACTTCATTCTGTGACACAACAACAGTAGTATTATATAGTGGATTTGGTTCTCCGCCAAGATGCTCACTGTGAGAAATGCTGCAAGCGGAGCGATACAAATGGTAAAACGGTTCCCATGCTGACACTTGTACATTATCATGGCTAGAAAGGTTCTCAGCTAATCAGATTCAAGGACCAGAAGTAACTGTTACATAAATTGATACAGAATGTGATTTTGGTATTCTCATCATATAGGATGAATTCAGTAATCAAAGAGATTAAACTGAATCTGCTCTTTTACAGTTCAGTCCAGCAGGAGAAATCAACCATACCAGAGCCCAGCTGTGTGTCTATGAA
>JAHKKF010519470.1:14480-46496 GCA_019740295.1 Labeo calbasu | reverse complement strand
TTTTTTTATAACTCATCCGTTTAATTTATATTAAGCCTTAAAGTTCTGCATAATTTAGGGCCTGGCCACTTAAGTGACGGGTGGATTGCCACTGCTGTCACCACCGTCGCNNNNGGCGGGCGTAGTTTCAGCAACCAGCTCCACCCACGTCCCGCCTATTTGCCCATTTTCGATTATCCGGGAGTGACGTGCAGTGACGCGATTCCAAGATGGCGACGGCCGACTCCCGCCCACTAAGAGCTTCAAAAATGCTCTTCGGAAACCTACGGGTGACGTCACGGACACTACGTCCATGTTTTTTACAGTCTATGATAAAAAGTTTATCCTACTCACTTGTGAGCATAAGTTTTTTAATGCACATTTTTAGAATTTATGCGCATCTTCGCGTTTCCATTAAGAGTTTTTTTTATGCGATGTTCCAAAATGTGCATAAAAATAGGTGGATGGAAACACAGCTACTTACAGTTTGCACACACGTTAGCATACGCGCTAATGTTGTTAGCACAACTCTGATGATTAACAACTTAAAAACTACATGACATTTCTCACAAGCGAGATAACGACGGCACTGTTCCAGAGGAAAATGAACTTAAAGTTTTAGTATTAGTAGAGACACTGCTGCCGATCATTTTTGAGAGATGCACAGACTCAGAAAGGGAATTCACGAACTTAATCTCTCTCTCTCTCTCTTTTTCCATTTGTCTGCTTGTCTGCCTGTCTGTCTAAACTTAATTGTTAACTGCATTAATCTGCTATGAATGGCTAAAGCGTCGTTACTATAGGTCTAAAATGACGTTTTGGAATTATCAGCGTTGGATGAGATGTGTAAGAAATTAATCCTACTCACAATAGTGTTTTAAGAAAAAAAAAACGGACGAATGCATTGAAATGTATCATCTGATCGATGTCCGCTTCGCGCCGTGGCCGCATCACCGCCTCTGTTGTGCATTTTTTTTTCTCAGAATCCAAAGGCCTGTCGTCAATTATCCCTTACTTAAGCAACATGAGGGTGAGTAACTAATGACAGAAATTTTTTTGGCTGAACTATCCCTTTGCATTTACCTGTGCAGTAAACTGAGAGGTCAAATCTTGCGTCCGATTTTAAGAAGGAAGGAAAGCCAGTCGGAGAGATGAGAAAGTGATGAGGATTTTAGTGAGTTTGTGGCTTGTGTGACAGTCAGGCTTAGAATTCCTCAGTCTTACCCTGCCGACCCTCAGCCAAGATTTGCTCGAGTGCATTTCACATGAGTCAATCACTCTATACTCCCCCAGCATACTTGAACCCAAGACACATTCTTTCAGCTATTTCGCTCCACCAAACAGCTGTTGTTGTGCTGTATCATGGTTAAATGAACAACACGCTGAGGAAAGAACCCTGTGGAGCCCTATCCATGCAGGACAAACGGGATTTGACACTCATGCTGTCCGTGGTGGAATTTTGTAGTGCTCAGTTTAAATGCATAATAATGTCTGACCGTGTAGATGCACAAAAAGTGCGACGTTTCATCTAAGACGGTGTGCGGCAAACTCAGGTTCACCAAAAACAACTGTAGTGCTGAGATAATGCAGATCAAGTGCTAGTTTTAGAGTTTCTGCCACACATTCTGCTCCTCCATGATGATGGTTTCTTTTTTAACATTAAGAACCAGCTACAGTCGTTCAACCGGAGATGTAGGAAGAGTACAAAAAATGGAAGGGACACATAATAAACCTTGTTAGCTTGGCTTATTAATACAAGACAATGGAACATTTGCCTAGTAGTTGCAAACAGTGCCAGAAATGACCTTTTTAGCTTTTAAATAGTTGAAGTAGTGAAAGCAACACGCTTACTGCTGTTTCTAGTTTTGATGTCTGCAAGGGCTTTATAAATGAGAAATTGATTTGGAATATAGACAGGCGGACAGCATACGATATACATAAAGTCAAGATTTAATTTTCGACAATGAGCTAGTCCATTCAAACTGAGCTGCATTACAATTTTTTAAAAAGAAATTAATACTTTTATTCAGCATGGACACATTAAAATGATTAAAAATGACATTTTTAAGTTGACTTAAAAAAGTAAGTGTTCATGCTTCCTTAAAATTAAAAAAAATGTTAAATCCCTAAAAAAAATGTTTCTTGAGCACAAAATGAACATATTTAAATGGTTTCTTGAAGGCTCATGTAACACTGAAAATTCAGCTTTGATATTAAAGGAGTAAATTACATTCAAAATATATAAAAAATCAAAACAATTATTTTATTAAATTCTAATAACAGATCACAGTTTACAGATCACAGATTACTGTATTTTATTAAAACAAACAAGACCTAGAATTTAAAAAAAACGTATTATCAAAACATCAAAAATTCAGGTAAATCGACCCTATTATATGTTTTGGATGAAAACTACATTTATAATTAATAATTAGTCACCAATGTCATCTAAAAGGCAACTGTAACACATAACTGAGCATTTTGAAAGTTTTCTTTTTGATTCTCCTAATGGATTAATGGATGTGCATCATAATTGTGCAAAAACTCTTCAACATGGTTTAATTAGATGTTAATGGATGTCTAAATTTGGTCAGAGGAATGCATGTCTGTTTGATTGACGTATATGGTTGCTTGAAGTTTTTTTTAATAAAACCATTATGTGAGATCTTTTGAAACCACACTTTCTCAAAAGCTAAAACAAATCTAAGAACAGCTAAGAAGTGTACTGACGGATTGAACCCATTAAAGAAGTGTATTTTAGCTGAAAAATAACTGATGTTTCTAACGGATATTTAGCAGCCGCATGTCCAAAGTCAGTCCGTAAACAGTCCATATGTTCAAAGAATCTGTCTGGTCTGTTTCTGTCTTTACTATTGATTTATAATATCCTGTTCCTGCTCACATCTGCTTTCATTTACTATCCATTGATTTTAACAGTATAAATTCTTTTTCCTAGAAAACTTATGCAATAAAAAAGAAAGAAATTTGCATTGAGCTGCATTTGCTTCTTTTCCAAGAATCAAGCAGAATATAAATGTATGTTTTCTGTTTTTTTTTTCCCTCAGATTGTCATTTATTCAAAACCGAAGGTACAGTGACAATTCCAACAGATTTCTGTCATGCGAGCTGGAGTCTCAGGAGTCTGTTGGTGCATCATAGCGAAGAGTTGCAGCCTGAGGAAAACATACAGACAACTGCCTACATGGGAAATATGTGTCAAATCACGAGACTTCATTGCCATTTGCTTTTGATGATAAATAACATATTGCAAAGATTGTTTATAGGCCTATTTCGCAGAACTTCTACATTATGTAAGAACGATGTTAGCATGCAGGTATTTTATCAGACAGCCTAAAATCATAATTGCAACCAGATAAAATGTCCAGGAATGTTAAGGAGATGAGTAAAGTTTGAAAAAGCACAACAAAGGAACAAGGAGGCAAAGAAAAGTACACTTCAAAGGAACAGTTTACCTTAAAATGAAAATTGCTGAATATTTATTCACCCTCTGGCCTTCCAAAAAGACCATCACTTGTTCACCAATGGATCGTCTGCAGTGAATGGGTGCTGTAAGCTGATAAGAAATCACAATAATCATCCATAACGTCCATAATATCGCTGAAAAAGTCCATCCCCTGTTCCCTTCTCACATCAGAATCCACCAACATATTTGTTTAGAGCTATTTTGGACTGTAAACAGTGCTTGGATAGAGGACTTGTATTTTAGCCCAGGGGTGTCAAATTCAGTTCCTGGAGGACCACTGGCCTGCAGAATTTAGCTCCAACCCTAATAAAACACACCTGAACCAGCTAATCAGGGTCTTCAGGGGTTACTAGAAACTTTCAGGCATTTGTTTTGGAGCTTGTTAGAGCTATGTTCTGCAGGACACCGGCCCTCAAGGACTGGAGTTTGACACTTGTTATAGCCGGACGCAATGGTTTGAAGTTAAAAACATCTTAAAGATGGATTTGTTTCTTACAAACATGCGGCTTTTCACAATATGTTAATTGATGGTCTGAAGTGGTGTAGATTACTTGGGGATTATTGTGATGTTTTTATCAGCTGTTTGGGCTCTCATTTCTGTCGAAACCTATTCATTGGTGACAAGGTGGGCAACGTTCACATTTGAAGTTTTTAGGATTGACAACCACATTTACTTACAGGTGTGAGTCTTGAAATGTCCCGTTCACACAGCAACTTACATCAGTTGGCTATATTGGTGGCACTGAATGTAAACAATACCAGTGAACCAAACGAAACTCGCATATTTTGCTGATTATTGCTGCTGAAAATGGTTAGTTATTATCATGATTTGGGCTGTACTAATAGGTTGGACCAGGAAAAACATTTGGAGTACTATAAACTGCCAAACGTTATAACAAATCAAGAAGAAGAGAGCAACAAACTGTCTGAGGAACAAAAGGCGTTTGTGGTTGGCCAAACTGAGCCAGGATCTCCAGAATCTTGACAACATTCATGTTTGTTTTTAATCATTTATGGTCAGGTAGGTGAAATATTAGGCTAATGTCTTAATTAAAACTGCTCGTACATATCTTTATCACATATTAACTTTAGTTTGTCAAAATATTGCGCTCTTTCTTTGCTTACTCAGCTTCCACGCGTTTTCCATGGTTTAGACAGCATAAATTAGCAGAACAACGTATTCGATAGTACGTTAACTGAGCAAGCCATGCTGTTGTTTACATCCGAGTATCTCCAATACGGCCGCGCAGTTGGGTAACTGACCAAATCGTCATGAATCAAGGCTGATTTATTTACCAGTAACATAGCAACAGTGACCAAAGTAATATAAAAAATTCCAACGTCCATGAAACTAAAAGTCTTGTCACTTTATGACAGGAAAGAGTCAATCAAGCTTCGAGTTCATGCCTCAAATCGTCATTAACCGACAGCAGCATTAATATTGCGTGGAGAGCGGAGCATTTGAGTTGGGCGGAGAACACAAAACTGATGGGAGCGACTCCGGTAAAGAAAACTTTCAGATACAGCTCGTATCTCCGTCACTGTAAGTTACCGAAACCACAACTGAAAACACACAACACACCGTAATAACACGTATTGCAGCAGAGCGTCTCTCGCTCGCATTGTAAGACGTGAAACTAGTTGTCCAGTCCTGTTCCGTTCGCACAGCGCGTTTTCCGACAATTCACAGGTGGGAGTTCAGTTACAGAATGCGGTTTACACGCCCGTTAATAACCATATTGTGTTTGAATGTAACTTTATTAAGGACTGGAATATAAGACTGACAACCGTATTCTGCTGAACTGTAATACTAAATTACTCCAAATCTGTTCATATGAAAAAACAAACTCATCTTCATCATATATGGTCTGATGGTGCGTACATTCTCAACAAATTTTAGTTTTTGAGTAAACTATTCCTCATTTTTCAAGTTATATGAGGTTGTCAACTTACTGCTTTCATTTACGTAGTCGTTCTCATCTTTCAACTTAGAAGGAACATTTCTGCTTCAGCTGTAAAGGCTAACAATGACAAATATATACTGCTCAGCAGGCTTATCATTTAAGCATGCCGTTATTCTTGCATCCATTGAACCTCAACTGCTCATTTTTAGACTAAGGAGTTGATACTCCCTCTTTATCCATCAACGTGTTTATGTTGTACATGTACAGTTTTGACTTCTGTGAAAAGAAGCAGTGGCTTGTCACTGTGTGACATTTGTACTTTTATTGTATCACTGTGTAATCAAAATTAATTTAATGTACAGTGTATCTGGACGATGAAATCTCAAAAAAACTGTTGTCAAAGTTTCATAAAACTATATAAAAACTACATTGTTATTCCGTACCGCATGTGTTCGGCGCTTCTCATCCATTACATAAAAGCTGCTGTTTGATTGATGTGCCATTGTTCTTTCCATTGTGCTCCAGACAGCTCGATGGAGGTTCCTAGGAGACAGCTAAATGCTGAAATATTTTAATTGTGTAATGCTTCATATGGCCTTGAAAGCATTAGCTTGATCAGGCCATTACATTGTTTTGCCCAGATGAGCCAATTACATGTCGAGGCATCGAGTGCCACTCAAAAATTCAAACTCGACCATCAAAGATCTAAATTACTATCCATTTGCGAAACGAATGTGAAGATGATTTCAAACGTGAAGTTTTAAAGCAGCTATTCCAGCATGAGGCCACACAACAGATGTTTTATGCTCTGCCAGAGACAATCAACCTGACAAAATATAATAATGCAAAGAAAGATCTCTGAAGTACTGCTTTGACGTTCACTGACAATACACATTACTGTTCAAAAGTCTGAGGTCAGTAAAATTTTTTACCGTCTCTTAGGACCACTAATACAGCATTTTTGGTCAAAGATATAGTTAGAGCAGTATTGTGAAATGTTATTTCCATCTAAAACAGCTGTTTTCTATTTTAATACATTTTAAAATGTCATTTATTTATGTGATGGCAGTCATTACTCCAGTCTTCAGTGTCACATGATACTTCAGAAACCATTCTAATATGCTGATTTGTTGCTCAATTAAAGTTGTTCACTTTAGTTCAATTTCCTGATTATTTACTCACCCTCATGTCGTCCCAGATGTTCATGTCTTTCTTTCTTCAGTCGAAAAGAAATGTAGGTTTCTGAGGAAAACATTCCAGGATTTTTCTCCACATAGTGGACTTCAGTGGTGGCCAACAGATTGAAGATCCAAACTGCAGTTTCAAAGGGCTCTACACAATCCCAGATGAGGAATAAGGGTCTTATCTTGCAAAACAGTCAGTCATTTTCTAAGAAAAATATAAATTTATATACTTTTTAACCACAAATGGTCATCCTGCACTAGCTCGAGTTCCCGCATTAAGTAAACGCACACATGACGTAGGTGGAGATACCAACCCAGTGTCTACAAAGCGAACATGCAAATAAAATCAAACGAAAAAAGGGTAAAACAATGTTGGATGATTTTGAAGTTGAAGGAGAAAATGAGATGGAGTTTTCCACCCTACCCTACCTTTTTGAACAGAGTTGCCACGTCTGTGGTTTTCCCACGGAATTGGGCTACATTAACACTGTTGCCACGGGATGTTTTTTATGTGTGGGATGTGATAATTTAGCCCATGGTATGCAAATATTACGAGGGAAACCCCACCAAATGATGTGTATTTTTCCCCCGAAATGTACTTTTTACCTGGGAATCCCAGCCGAAACACGACTGGCCTAGTTTTGAGTGGCAACTGAGGCAGGTTTTGTTGTGAAATCCTGGCAACCCTGGAACCGAAGTACACAGATGAAGAACTAGCTGTGTGTGACCTTTCCAACAGGATTACCCAGTTCTTGAAGACACGTACGCACATCGCAGAGCTAGTGAAAGACGAGCATTTGTATTTAAAAAGTATATAAATGTTTTATTTTTTATTTATAGAAAATGACATTGTTTTGCCAGATAGGACCCTTATTCCTCAGCTGGGAAGCTGTGTTGAAACTGCAGTTTGGACTTTCAACCCATTGTCCACCACTGGAGTCCACCATATGGAGAAAAACATGGAATATTTTCCTCAAAAACCTTAATTTCTTTTCGACTGAAGAAAGACATGAACATCTTGGATGACATGGGGGTGATGAAATGATCTGGAAATTTTTATTCTGTAAGTGAATTAATCCTTTAATGCATCCTTTCTTGTTTCTTCCTAACCCCAAACTTTTAAGCAGTAGTGTAATCACCATTCCTAGTAATTCAGGATAGAGATATTTATTTAAAAAACCGCCTTAATAAAAAAAAAGCCAATTTAGAAATGTATAAAGACGCATTTTATTAAAAGTGCTGTACATACACAAGGAAACGACTGACCTTTTATAAGATAATATTTACAAAATCTAACTAGGCAAGTAAACAAGGACATAAAAAAGCAAAATAAAAATGTATGTAACTGTGGCTTCTAAAACAAAGAAAGTCTTTGGAAAGTCACTGCACTGGTCAAAAGTAAATAAGACAAGCACCTGAGAATAGTTGTACCCTGTACAGTCTTAATCCTGACATAATTATTTGTGAACTAAACCTCATTAAATAATAAAAAAGCTCAATCAAAGCATATCTTTAACGGTGGAATTGAGAAAAGCATCAGTGTTGGCTTTCTTGGAGAGCTCGCTCTGTAATGGGAAACAAGATAAAACACGTTAACACATCTTTACTAGTTGAACACCGAATCATTATGTGCGGGGCTTAAAATGTTAATGATCTCTCTCGGGGGAATTAGCGGTCACAAATGAGCATCCTTCTTATCACTGATGCTCCATTAATAAACATCCGGGCAAGTGGTCTGATGCTGAGTGATTGGGCTTACGGTAAAAGCGGAGTAGCTCATTGGAACCGGTTTCTTGTCACTGTTGAACTCCTGCAGCGGCACACGTGGGCCAGAGCTGGCCTCTGTAGTCTTGGTCCTCTGTTAGACCAAAAGACAAAAACACCAAAATTAAGAAACATCACTGATCTTTAAAACATGTACACATGATAGCACTTAACCTACAGATTTTACACAGAGTACTGATTGTTGTTAATGCAACAGTGTCATCTAGTGTTAGCTTTAGGAACTTCTCTATTTTAACACTACACTTATGTTTAAACACAATCCTTTTTGGACTGATCTCAAGCCAAAAGCTTTGAACACAGAGTTGAATTGAGATTGGAATGCACCAGGCAGATGGTTTTAACCTTGGCAGAGAGTTGAGGTCTTCCTGGCACACACAGAAATGTGGTAGATGAGCTGCCGCTGCTGCTGCTGGCGCTACTGATGCTGTTCACGGCGGCAGTGCGAGGTGCCAACATATTGGGCGTCTGAAACAATTGGAAGATGATTATGCGTTTTGATAAAATGCTTGTTTTTGCACGTTCATGCTTAGGGAGAAAACAGATACCTTTTTGATTTTGTTAGGGGTGGGAGTGGCATATGTCGATCCGTGGGGTCTCTTTGTTGGAGTTTTAAACTGAGAGGTTTCCGTTTTCTTCGTCATCTGGAAGACACAGTTTAGTAAAAAAATCTTTAAAAACATTCCTGTAGACAATTTATGAAAATGTATCAAGGAAAGATACAGACACTCTATACTACAAGGTATTTCCTTCTTTTGTGCCTAAACACCGTCTGATATTGGGTGATGGCTGATATAGGTGCTTTTCAATACTCAATTTGAATTAAAGATGTCATCGGATGTCCATTTTCCACAAGTTGATATGATTCTGTAGGGTCTTAATGAAAAGTTTATAATATACTTTGGTTAAAATTCTCAATGGTAGTTTAAAACAACACCCTTTTCCCTTTTTACCTTATCAAAATGAGCTCTGCAAAAAAAAAAAAAAAAAAAAAAATTCCACAAATTAAAAACCACTGGATTTTTATCATTATAGAGTAGATTTGTACATACACTGCCAACACACATTAATGTTCAAACAACATGTAAAAGTGAACTTTGCATCCGATGACCCCTTTAAATCTTTCCTTTAATTGCTTTGTCCATATTTTCTTTCCTTGCATCCTTCCCTCTCATTCAAGGGAGTGGAGCTTAGACGTGAGGCAAGGAAACGCGGGTGAACAAAAGAAATGAGAAGCACCGAGCGAATCTCACCCGTTCATTCTTCTCCTTGTCTTTCTGCAAACGATGCTCTTCCCACTGGCTGGAGATGTAATCCATAATCTTTTGACCTTGTACAAGAAAGGAAGTCCCCTGATTCTTTTCCCAAGCTTCCACACGGCTTCTTAACTCCTCTTCCAGCTGTTTGTGTAGAAAAACACAGGCATACTGACATTACAAATCACACAACCACAACTTGTTTACAATAGAACAATTCACCCGAAGTTGGAAAAATAGAATTAGTAAGGTTTCTTCTTCCTAAAAATTATTAGAGGTCTGTCGTTTTACCGGAATATTAAATTGATAAGGGACAGTTCACCCCAAAAATGTCTGTCATAATTACTAATTAGACTAATAACTGCAAGAAGCGGTAAGGTTCAAGCGCTTAAGGCATTCAAGCATATAAGGAAAAAGATATTACATATTATTAAGTAAGGCTGTACCCACATAAATCAATGATTTAAAAAAAGCATTTTTGGCAAATCCAGGTAATTTACCATAGAATAGGGAGACCAGACATGCCACTTCCACAACCCATTCAGCACAGGATTTCTAAATTGCCTAAAATAATGTCCTAAATTGCCTAAATTCTGTAAAATAATTATAATGCTAGCTGTGGTCCAATTACCTTAAAACTTTGAATGCTTATTTAGAATCACCCATTACATGTGCTCAGCCAGTTTTGTGAAGTTTTGAGTTTTCCTTTAGCATTTATAGGATTTTGGGTAAATTTGGACAGTTCCGTTTTCTAAACAACCCGGTTATAGCTTCCCAAAGTACATTTTAACCTTTTTTATATTTATTGGTCTAGAGAGTCCACAGAATTGTACTGCAGTGTTTTTTTCCAAATTGAGCGAAAAACTAGGACTAGGTCGCAAAAGTAGGTTTTTTACATCCTCTCAATCATTTTACAAATGATTTGAGTGACAGCAGTGGTTCTAGAGGCAAAGTTGTCTGGAATAAGGAGTTCTACTGTATAATATGAATATTGCGCGTTTGTGTGAACATTGAGATGTACAATCGTTTCACCCTTCAAAAATGCGATATCGCCACCCCCAGTGGCTGATTTCTTCCAAATTTCTCTCAGACCTTTAGGACCATGAGTCAAACAGGCCCACCAAGTTTCGTTCTGATCGGCATTCGTTAACCTTGTCTAACAGGTGCTCAAAGTTTATCGGCCTATCGCAGGCATGTTTCTTAAGAAATGCAATTGTCCTTGTAGACACGTGTGGCACTTCGGACCAAGACCGTGCACACCGATTTTCATGTTGATAGGTTGATAGGTTGCGCAGTTATAGCCATTTTTGTTTTTTTCCCCTCTAATATTGCCACCAAGAGGCCAAGCTCCACTATTTTTTCCCTGTGACCTCAGATTGAGTTCTTACATAAGTGTTCTGAGTTTGGCTGAGACATCTAAATTAATTTAGGAGTTATAGGCATTTTACTAAAAGTGGCCCTTTGCGACAGTGAGTCAAAAGTTCAAAACTTTTTTTTGATAATTATATTCACTCTCCAGAGAATCTTTCTGCACTGGTTAGGTTCCGATCGAGCGAAAAACCTAGGACTAGTTTGCAAAAGTAGGATTTTCAAAACAAACAAACAAACAAACAAAAAAGCACAATACCCAAAAATTTCACCAGGCTCACGATTGAATCTGCATTTTGACCAGCGTAAGCCAAGGGTCAGAGAAGAAATTGTTGAATAGTCGAAGTTATTATTTTTGTTTTATTTGCACACAAAATTATTGTCGTAGCTTCAAAAATATAATGGTTGAACCACTGATGTCACATGGACTATTTTAATGATGTCCTTACTACCTTTCTGGGCCTTGAACGTCATAGTTGTGTTGCGGTCAACGTAGAGTCAGAAAGCTTTTAGATTTCATCAAAATTATCTTAAATTGTGTTCCGAAGATGAACAAAGGTTTGGAATGACACAAGGGTAAGTAATTAATGAAAGAATTTTCTTTTTTTTTTGTAATAGCAAATGTGCAAGTACCTTTGGGAGCAGTTTCTGCACTTTGGCCCTGTCCTTACTCTCTTTGAGCAGGGACCCTCCTCTGTTACTGAAGCGGTTTGGATCCGCAGCCTTTCTCTGTCAAGCAAAACATATGGAACAAAATGACACATTTGAAACCACATATAGTTGAGTTCACTTCAAGCATAGGACTTGTAAGATGCTTATACCTCAAACTCTTGAAAGAGAGCCCAGTTTCTCTTCCATTTTTCCAGGTCCTCCAATATGGGCTGTGTTACCTCATAGAAAGCCTTCATTCTCAGCAGCTCGGTGTCATGGAGGGCTAGCAGCTCCTCGGTGTAGTGATCTGTTTAACCAGAATGAAGCCCTTTTCCATTAGCACAGAATACGTTTTTATCTGTTTTTAATGGTTTTAAACAGTTTATTAATAATATAATCTACTCAACAACTCATAATTAATTAGCTACAATTACAATTAGCTTATAATTAAACAACCAAAAATGAAAATTCTGTCATTAATTATTCACCCTCATGTCATGAATTAAGATATTTCTGATGAAATCCGAGAGCTTTCTGACCAAAAATATTTTAACTACAGGTAAGTAACTGATGACAGAATTTTCAATTTTGAGTGAACTATCCCTTTAAAGGAATATTTTGATGGATGAGTTTGTTTCTATCTGAACAAATTTGTTCTGATGAAGAAACTAAATCATCTATATCTTGGATGGCTCTGCTGGCAAGTATGTTTAATATTTCGGTACACTATTCATTTAAACACATATTTGTGCTTGCTGAGAAAAGCTATGAATTTAACATTATATAGTTACCCGACTGCTTTTAAGTTTGAATAGGAAGGCTCAGGCAACTTACCATTACAGAAGTGAACACTGAATGGCTCTCTCTGTTCTGGTCCAAGCATGCATTTGTCCCATAGAACCACAAGCTCCTGTCGGACCTTATCAATCACCACCTCCAGCTGAGCCATCTGCAGTTCCTCCAGATGTTCCACATAGCCCCGCCACTGCAAGAGGAAATGCAGTCCATTAGCACTCGTTGCTAAACCACAAGGAGAATTAAGATCCCTGATAGGACATCCTGTGGGTTACATGCAAAAGCTCTCACCCGTCTGATATCATCAGAGAGAGTGCTCATGGCAGCCTCTCGGAACGCCTCGCCTTCCGGCTCTGGACAACTCAGACGATTCCACAGGCTCGTAGCTCGCTCCTTGAGTTTGTCTCGGGCTGAAATCAAGGATTCCTTTTTCAGTTCAAGCTGTGTGGAATGAAAATTTATTATTAGTATAATAATAATAATAATATAATAATAATGTTTATCAGCCAGCTGGCAAGTACCTCTTTTTTATATTATACTCATCTTTTTATACTTACATAGCCAATTTTTAATTCACATTTGGTGTGAAATGTAATTTTGCCAAGCCTGCCAAGCTTGTTCAATAAACAGCCACTAGATGGCACCGCTAGTTCATGCAATGCTTTTAGAAGACATAATATCCATGCAGAAACATTTGTATGCATTTTGCATTCTATTTGAATACATTTTAAAATGTAATTTATTCCTGTGATTTGAAAGCTGAATTTACTCATTACATGATCCTTCAGAAACCATTCTAATATTCTGATCTGCCGCTCAAAAAAAACATTTATTATTATTATGTTTATGCTGAATACAGCAGAGTAGAATTTTTATCAGATTTCTTTGATGAATAGAAAGTTCAGAAGATCAGGATTTATCTTTTGTAATATTATAAATGGCTTTATCAACACTTTTGATCATTTTAAAGCATCCTTGCTAAATAAAAGTATATTAAAAAAATACTAATTCCAAGTTTTTGAATGGTATAGTGTATAATGTTACAAAAGCTTTATATTTCAAATAAATGCTGATCTTTCTTTTCAAAGAATCCTGAAAAAAAATTACTTAACTGTTTTAAATATGGTTAATAATACTACTACTACTAATAATGATGATAATAAATGTTTCTAGAACAGCAAATCAGAAAATTAGAATGATTTCTTAAGGATCATGTGACACTGAAGACTGGAGTAATGATGCTGAAAATGTAGCTTTGATCACAGGAATAAATTACATTTTAAAAAATATCAAATAGAAAGCAGTTATTTTAAATAGTAAAAATATTTCACAATATTACTGCTTTTGCTGTATTTTGGTTTAAATAAACGCAGACATGGTGAGCAGAAGAGACTTCTTTTAAAATCATACTGTTCAAAAACGAATACTACTGTTTTTTCATTGTTGTTTGAAGGAAAAAAAATTATTAGCACCTGGCTGAGCAGCAGCTTCAAGGCTTTGATATTATCATGCGTGAGCAGAAAAATATCAGTATCGGGGCAGATGCTTTCCCGTTCCAGACTGCTCTCTGGTTCATGTCCCATCTCATCCATCAGGTTCCTGATGTCCTCTCTGAGCCCAGAGAACACCTTCTCCCTGCTCACCTACAAACACAGAGCTTAAGTCATAAAAGCATCCAGGACAGCAACTCACAAGCGATCTGAACACGTCCAAAAAGAAAAAGAATAGATACTTTTTCTTTGCCAAGTTTCTCAACATGTTCCTGGAGTTCTTGCAGCTGGGTTCGAGAAGGCACGCTTCCTGACGGAATGTAATATGGCGTAGCGCATAAAGTCACGCACAACTCCTCGTCCTGCTTCTTCAAATCACTCAGCTCTCTTAAACGCTCATTCTTCTCCTTTAGAAGAGATTCAACACGGCACCGTAGGTTCTTCTCCATCTGGAGGACTGTAAGGTTGTTCTCCAACTATAAAAAGGTTACAGGATAGCTTTCCATAATTAGGGTTAAAATTCTTAGAAAAACTACAAATTTCAAGTGACAAAATTTCAGATAAGCATCACAGGTCTTACTTTATATGGTTCCAGTGCCAGTTCCAAGCACAGTGTATCCAGTTGTTTCTGGAAGGTAATGACGTCGGTTTTGATGCGATGTTTTAAGGCCTCTTCCTCCATTATCATTGAATGCAAAAGCTCCTATAAAACACATTTAAGTCAGAGTAAGCATCAAGCACAAATTGATGAGATGTTATGTATGCAAAGGCAGAACTTACATCTATATGTTTTTTCACAGTTTGCATTCGTTCTACCCTCTGCTCCTCCATGATGCCGATACTGTCCCATATGTCCACAAGCCTGGCCATGGCATGATTGATCTCAGTGACCAGAGAGAATGCCAGAGCTTCACTGCTCATGAAAACATATGGAAATAAATGTGATTAAATGAATACTTATGGATCTCAGGGTGTTTGGACTGACCATTCAATTTCACTGCATCTTTTTGGCATACAATGAAAGTGAATGGCGACTAACACATCATCTTTTGGGTTCAAGAGAATGTCAAACGCTTTTGGAACAACATAAGGGTGAGCAAATGATGACAGAACGTGTACTGGCTGTTTTGACTGAACTATCCCTTTAACACGATCATATGATCGCCTAAATAAGCAGTAAGGCTTACGTCAACAAAACATCAGCAAGACGTTAGACATGAGTAATAAAGTAACGTTAACGTTACACTACGAGTAAAAAGTTTTTGAACAGTAAGATTTTTAATGTTCTTCTGCTCACCAAGTCTGCATTTATTTGATCCAAAAGATAACAAATACAGTAAAAAAATAAGAAATATTGTTACTATTTTAAATAACTGCTTTCTATTTATTCCTGTGATTTCAAAGCTGAATAAACAAAAACATTAAAAATCGTACTGTTCAAAAACTTTTGACTTGCAGCGAACGTTTATTTATTTAAAATTACTACAACCTCAGTAAAACTCGCTGCATAACCAAAAAAAAAGAGGTAATTTATTAACTAGCATGTGCTTCATATTAACCAGGCACAACCTAAGATAATGAGACACCTCCATAATATAATTTAATCTGACACTGGTTTGGCAGTTTAACAGTCTCGACTTAAACTACACACACTTACCTTCTGCGACAAGACATCGTTGTACCGTACTAACGCACAACTGCGTCGATAAACTAAATAAAATACGACGTATGAAAATAAATAACAGTCGTCTCGCTCTGCAGCCTACGAGCGGTAAAATTTGAATCGCAGCTGACGTCTTCTTGTCTTCTTCACTGGATGCAGCGGGAAAAGAAACTCATATAGCGTCACGAGTAGGGCGCCACTACGCGTCCCGGAGCGAAATAGGTTCGTTATAATCGATCACATTCCGTAGTGATTTGTGATAACGACGGTTATCCTTTAGGATGTTAGTGCGATAAATTATTGGAAAAAACTTTGTTCCACTTAACATAATGGATAAGAATCTGCTCTTGTGTTGCACAACTGACACAAACGATGAACCATGGAGGTACAAACCACAAAGTCTGTGGAGTATCTTCAACTAAGGTACAGTAAGCTGTAATGCAACCTTTGTATTTGTGTTCTTCTTGGCAAAGGCATGGACAGTTGTTCCTGTACAATAGAGGGTTTCAACCAGAGGTCTGCAGGTGGTCCACCTATAGAGAGTTTGCTCTTAAGTCACCGTTTGGTCAGTTACCTGGATGTGCAGCCATATTGGAGATACTCGGATGTAAACACAAGCATGGACTGCACGGTTATTGTACTACTAAATATGTTGTTATGCTAATTTATGCTGTCTAAACCACAGAAAAAAATGTGTGGAAGCTGCTAAGTCATATAGAGAAGGACTCAGCAAGAAAGGGCGAAATATTTTGACAAACTAAAGTTAGTAGGTGGTAAAGATATGTACGAGCCGTATTAATTGAGATATTAGCCTATTATTTCGCCTACCTGACCAAAAATGATAAAAACAATCCTGGGTTAGTTTGGCCATCCATAAACGCCTTTTGTTCCTCAGTCAGTTTTTTGCACTCTTCTCCTTGATTTGTTAAAACTTTTGTCAGTCTGTAGTACTTCAAATGTTTTTCCTGGTCTGACCGATTAGTACAGTCCAAAACATGACAATAATTGACCATTTTCAGCAGCAATAATCAGCAAAATATGCAAGCTTCGGTCGGTTCAGTGACATCAGTGGCAAGTGTTTACGTTCTTTGCTGCCAGTATGGCCGACTGATGACGTGGAAATATTCTATTACGTTTTGATCTCAAACTATTTTGTACACAATACAATTAAGTGAACTGAAACCAAAAAGCATAATATATCAATCAAAATTTATTAGAAAAGAACTCAAATTAAGATGTTTTTGCAATGTAATCATCACAACCAAGTATGTAAAACATGAATATGTTGTGTTATACAGTATCTTGAATAGGCTATAAAATATGCATGAACCTTGAGGCAAAAAATGTATCCAAATGGAATCAAAGTGGAATACAAATAGTAGTTATTGACACTGGTTTAAAATATAATCACATCTCAAGGCGAAATTCGTCCTTTACTTTTATTTCCTCAAGAACACTATAAGAACATTTTCACATTTTAAAGGCAGTATAACGCAGCTTAAAATCACAGATCTGAATTGTCTTCTCATTTTCCTGTTTTATTTGTTGATGTGTGAAGACATTTTTTTTTCTGGAAATTAATGGCAAGTTTTGCACCAATCACATTCACACACAAAATTATCTATCTTCTTGTATATTTCACATTTAAAAGGGCATTAAATATTAAATTATTGTGTCAGAAATATCACAAAACATTGATATTGTTATTTGTTAGAGTTTCTTGTACCTTTTAGTAAATAAAAAAAACTTAATATGAGGCATAATTCCAGTGTGTATAATAATAACCCCTGAGTTTGTACAGTAGCAGAATATCCAAAATATTCACATTCAGTTCTCAAACAGGAGTAGATTTTTTTATGCCATCATGTTGATTTCACAAACATATTCAGCATTCATTATTTCTAAGAGCTGAATATCATATTTCATGTTTTAATAGAGAATATGTTTTTCAGCTCTTGAGGCCCATTTGTGGACACATCACACAGATGAGTCATTAACCGGTTGAGTCATACGAGTAGCAAAACAAACAGCACTGTGTATGGTATGAAATGACAGTTGTTCCATGTTTTTGTCACCAGCCCCAAAGAAAGAGCCTCTCCTTAAAGCATCTATTACTGGTGTGTTGCAGCAAGCCAGAATTACATTCACGCCAACTTCTTTATAGTCTTTTAATACCATTTTGAAGGTGCTCACTCCTGCTGTGTCAATTATGGAGATGCAGGAACAATCTAAGATGATGGTATGAAAGTCTATGTTTTTTGAAATCAAGTTTACACTTACATCTCCATTTGTTTCATCTACTGCCTTCTTCGCTGCCTTTTCTCTAGCTTTTTTCTCCAGTTTTCTTCTGCGAGTTATTTCAAGGAATGGCTCAAGATCAGTTGCTTTATATAAAGATTTTAAAAAGAAGTCTTTGTTGGCGTAAAACAGAGGCGACTGAAAACGAAAGATCTTTACTTTTGGAACAGGTGAAAGATTGTCATACTCTTCTATGTCTTCAAAGTCGTTGGTTTGTTCAATTTGTCCCAGTAACGAAACCTTAGGATTCTGAGTCTGGGCCACCACGCAGATCATAGAGAAGACCACCCCGATCGCCAGTCCAAGCTCTACGCTAATTAAAGCAGTTGAGCTCATGGTCACCAACCAGACAATTGCCTCAATCTTGCTTTCACGCCATTGCTTAGGCACGTCCAGAAATTTGCGCAGGGCTCCCCGCAGACTGACGATGATGATGCAGGCAAGGACACATTTCTGTAGGGCGTAGAAAAATGGTGCAAAGAAGAGAAGGACCAGAAGAACCACTAAGGCACTCACTATGCTGGAGACCTGAGTCTTGCAGCCTGTTGAGTCCTTCACCATAGTTTTCGCAAGGGCCGCACTTGTCGTGAAAGAATGGAAGAATGATGGAATTATATTGCAGAACCCAATTGCGATCATTTCTTGGTTGGGCTTAACCGTGTAACCATTCTTTTTAGCAAACATCTCAGACAGCGAAACGGTAAATGCAAAACTTATAACAGCTAATGGAATGGCATCATATGCTACACGGGGCATCAATTCAAAGCTGGGCACCTTTGGCGGAATGAAACCGGTTGGAATGGCACCTGAGATACTGGAGCTAAACTGTCCGTTTAGATCAGCAAAGTGGGAAACTATTGTGGCAACTGCCACTACCACCAGTTCTGTGGGCAACGGTATCTTCAAACGGTCCTTATAGCGATCCTGGATCTCTTTTCCTGCAACCAGCACTGTGATGCAAATGGCACTTGTTATTAAGTCACAGAAGTTGGTTTTGTGGATGTTCTTGAAGATGTTGATCCAAGTGACCACCACTGTGCCGTAGCCTTGGTGTCGAGGGATCTTAAGGCCGAGCAGGTACTTTGCCTGGACAGTGAGGATAGTGCAAGATGCCCCAGTGGCAAAGCCATCAAGCATAGGAGCAGACAGATAAATGGAGACAAACCCCAGCCTGAGAATGGCCATCAGCACCTGAGAGGAAAATACAATACACCATAAATACAGTAAATCCATCACCAAAGGGCACTTATGGTGCTTTTCCACTGCATGGTACGGCACGGTACAGCTCACTTTGGTCCTTTTCCACTGCACGGCACGACTCCGTACGGCACACTTAAAGGGTTAGTTCAGCCAAAAAGAAAAATCTGTCATTAACCAGTAATACCTGAGATAAAATCTCTCTGACCCTCCATACATAACAAGAGTCCTACCATGTTCAAGGTCCAGAAAAGTAACAAGAACACTGCCAAAATAGTCCATGTAACATCAGTGGTTCCATCGTAATTTTCTGAAGCTACGAGAATATTTTTGTTGTGCAAAAAAACTAAAATAACAACTTTGTTCAATATTTTTGTTGTGCAAAAAAACTAAAATAACAACTTTATTCAACAATTTGTTACCTCCGCATCATCCTAGCACGATTTCTGAACATAAACAAGGACCTTGAACGTGGTAGGACTCTTGCTGTCAATGAAGAGTCAGAGAGCTCACGAAATTCATCAAAAATATCTTAATTTTTGTTCCAAATATGAACGAAGGTCTTACGGGTTTGTAACAACATGAGAGTGAGTACCACCTCGGTTGAGGTTCCAAATGAGCCGTACCTACAATGTGATGTGTTTACACTGCAGATCACTGATTGGTCAGTGAGGACAGTCACTACCAGCATCATTGGATTTACCGTGCCGAGTCGTACCACGTAGTGGAAAAGCACCAACAGATGTACGACTAATCATGACTGCTATGGTGAAGAGTTGTTCCAAGCCAAAGTGCTCAAAATGGGTCACTTCAAAGGATGCTTTGAAACGACTCGCTCCCATGATTCTTTGCAATGCACTTCAAGTATCAGTTGTTTGGTTCCCTACACCCTTCATTCCTTCAAATCTCTCACTCACATTTATTTAAATTTCAGCATTTTACTTGAGTGTTTTAAGAATGTGTACATACCTGGTAGACTCCAGCAAGAAATGTTAACGCTGTGGCAATGCTAATGGCGTAGCATTCCTTTCCACATTCCATATTCAGTGCCATGATCTTCAAGTTGACCAGAGTAGTGTTAGCTTCCCCAGTGCTATTTAACCCAAATGCGTTTTTCGTACCTTCTTCATTCAGATCGAAGCCTGCAAGGTAGACCTCTCGGTCTACAACTTGTCCAACCATCAGACTCATGAGGCTAAAGATGCCCACCGAAACATGTCTTGACGTTCCCATGAGAAAGTAAATGATGTTTGCGAAAAATGATGTGTACAAGCCATAGATGGGTTCCAAGCCAGCCAGCAGGCAGTACGCAATTGCTTGAGGGATCAGTATGATGCCAATTATGAGGCCAGACATCAGATCTCCCCATAAATATTCCTTCACGTTGTACTTCGGAAGCCATTTCACTACAGGGAAGAAGCCTGTTAGAGTCTTCTTCACTTTAGTTCCTGAACAAGAGAGGTTTCTCTGCAACTTGGTCTTGATAATCTCAGGAATCCGTTTCCTCTGACGCTCTCTACGTTTTAGTGGGCCCACAGTCACAGAGTTGAGGTCCTCCATGGCTTTCAGTGATGAAGGACCCATGCACTGATGAGGCTTTTAAGACAGCTCCTGAAAAGGGGACAAAGACCTTTGATCAGTAAGTGATCTCCTTTAAAGATCAAACTGGAGGTCTGTTAAATAGGGGTAACTGATTAATCGTTAAAAGTATGAATGGAAAAGAGTTTCCTGCGTTGTCTTATTTTAGCCGTTTCTACTGGAACAAGTCAATAATTAGTCATGCAAGTTAACATGATTATCAAAGGTTATACTCCAATCAGTGTTTGAGAGTGTTTAACGTGCTTCATTGGAAATGATTCTCACATGCTTCTCTTATCAAAGCCTCTAAAGCTGTTTGATCTGTAATGCTAATACAGCTATTTTATGATGGTAACGATGTTAAAGTCCTTTCCCTTTTATAATCATTGTTGAAACTCCATGAATTACAAGTAGAGATGTACTGTGTGTGGCACAACATACACATCTGTGTATCGCTTAGCGATTCAAAGCAATTCCTGAGTAAAAGTGTCCAGTTACTAATTAGTTCACAGAAAAAAAAAAAACCAAACATTTATTTTTGATTCCTCGTTCCATTAATTCCTCTTCATGTCAATGTGGCAGGCATCTGCTGTAGGTTTGGATCTGCCTGTCTTTCTTGACAATGGTCTCTATTCAAAGCAAACTACATGTGCATGCTATTTATCCTCAATTGCCTTTTTACTGAAGGGTTGTAAAATCACTACTTAGATATGAGATTGTTTTCCATAATGGTGCCCCATAAAGTTTATAGGTCTATATTTGAACTGGCATTAACATCAGTAAACTATCTGCCAAAGTACATGTGTGCTCAGTGTGTTTTTGAATTTTAAGACAGAAATCACCATCTAAATGAGCGACTATTAAGTACAACACTCACCTGAATAAGTGGTCAACCTATAAAATGAACAAAACTGCTTAGATGTATTCACTAACCTCTCTACACCCCGCCTCTCACCGCCTAAATGGAAAGTAATGGTGTAAGTCCATGCTTCAAACCTTCAGGCAGTCCCCCTTTCTGACATCAGTCGTTTTCATAGGCTGTAAGAACAGAAGGCGGAAGTGTTGTATCTCTCCTGGGTTAAACATATGCTAGTTTGTAGTGCTCCGCATTGAGCAACAGCAGGGCATCATGTCAATAAAGCGTAAAGGGTCAATCTTTTACTGGTTCTTATTAGATGGAGCAAAGCCAGATCACACATTAGATAATACTACGAAATATAATGAAAATAAGTTTCATCTGAACTAGTTAAATGAATTATGGACTGGACTATGTAGTGCAACATGAGCTACGTGAGAAGAAATGAAAATACATTTGCTTTGTTACGCAATTGCAATTGTTATGCAGTTATGCAGTTTATTATGTTGTTATGCAATTTACACCTAGTGGATAGCAAAGATTTATGCATTAAAGTACAAATACTAGATGTGAATACTTTCTACTCTTTGTCTTATAGCTATACAGTTTCTATTAACAAGCAACAGCAGGGCAACCTGGCCAAGCGCAAAGAGTCAATCTTTTACTAGTTCTTCTTAAACTGAGCAAAAACATTTCACACATCAGACCGTTCCATGAAAAATAAAGAAAATAGCAGAATCAGTGTTTCATCTGAACTAGTTAAATGAGTTATATACTGGCTTAGTGAACTAGTTTTACAATTGGCTCTTTGTTTGTTGCATGTTCAATGGCAGGCAGTGTCTAAAAATTGCACACTGACTTGAAGATGTTGTTGTTTGTGCTACTTACAGGATGTATGGCATTTATACTGTGAAAAATTGTGTGAAATATGACTTGTCTCTACAGAGACTTTTTATCATAAATGTTTTGCATTTAAATATAGGTCCCATTATGTGGGACATTTTGTGGCTCTGTGTATTGCATAATATATGTCTCATACTGTGTTGTGTGTGTGTGTGTGTATGTTTCCATTCATTTAAATTATTACTATTGTGTCAATAAATAACAAAGAGCCAGTTCAGGTAATTTCTCAGTTTATTCTTTGAAATATAAGCCTCCGTCATGTGGTAGAATAATGACTGTGTGGTTAAGAAAAATATCCTTTCTGACCTTTCTTTATAATTGCAGACATAGTTGTTGTTATCAGGTGTAAAGATAGAGATCTCAGTCCACTTTATATAAAATGCGTCAGTTATGAGTCATACTTTATGAGTGAATATAAGTAAATAAGAGACAGACCTTCAAATATGGTCTTTGGCAAACTGAGATCTTGTGTAAGATATGTCTTATATAGATAACATGTAGAAATGAATTGTTTAATCTCAGTGTCATATAATAATCCCTAAAGTGTCTAAAATCATAAAATGATTTGACATGACATGAATGTGCCAAAAGGCATATTCCTTTATCTTCATGTCCTGTTAAATATGCATGTGATTTCATACTAACATATAAACGCTTTGTATAAGAGGAAGCCCACCACCATATAAAGATTGAGGATGAATATTTTGTGAAACAGTGACTCACCCTTAGCATAGGAGCGGATGAGTAGAATGGAGAATACATTTGCCATGCCTTCACTGCTGAATTTCCCGGTGCGCTTTAGCTTGACTGTCTGAATAGAGCAAAGGATTGTGGGTAAAGATGTTGCTCCGCTTTCTTAACCCTCAGCAACCAATCATAGGCAGATGGAGATGGAGGAAGAGAGAGAAGGGAGGGGGGCTGTGGGCTGATCACCATAGAAACAGTGCCACCCACAGTCCCTACTTAGTATTACTGAATTTGTATGTGGCTGAAAGCATCTGAATAGTTCACTGTGAGCCACATGAGAAAAAATAGACTGGAATTTAATTTTAATGTTACCTAGCATAAACTTGCTGATTATGTATATAGACATTTCTGTTTATTCAGGACTCTATTGTACACCTTAAAGTGCATTTATTATATAAATGTTGTTTTTTGTATTATTAAAATGCTTTGTATTAATTCTCTTTTAATATAAAATGTGTTAGTTGTTTCCCTTAAAAGTGTAACACTGTTTGTGCCTCTGGCTCTGTGTTGCTGCTCTGTTTCTTTGAGCATCCAATCCGCCCGACAACAGCTTAGCCAATGGTGTGAGTTCAGGGCATGGCTACCTGTTTGTCCAACCAATGGCAGATAAGCATGAGATGAGCATTTGAGGAAACCTGTTTGAAAATGGTCAATTTAGCAGTAATGACATACTATCTATTTTTGAAAATTAGAATTCAGATTCTGAGATTGTAGGGCAACATTTGTTATTTCATTGAGGAGTAACCATCATGTGAACAAAAAAAAAAAGGCTAATGAGGTACTAGATCACATACACTATCAATCAAAAGTTTTTGAAAGTTAAGATTTTTTATGTTTTTTAAAGAAGGCTCACCAAGCCTACATTTATTTGATCCAAAGTACAGCAAAAACAGTAAAATTTTGAAATATTTTTACTATTTAAAATAACTGTTTGAATATATTTTAAAATGTAATGTATTCCTATGATTTTAAAGCTGAATTTTTAGCATCGTTACTTTAGTCACATGATCCTTTAGAAATCATTCTAATATTTTGATTTGCTGCTCAAAAACATGTACTAAATAAATAAAATAAATAAAATTATTTAAAAAAACAAAAGTATTAATTTCTATAATTCCGTTCCCAAAAAAATTATACTGACACCAAACTATCAAAATATTGATAACAATAAAACATTAAATATATTACTGTTCAAAAACTTTTGACTGGTAGTGCATACTAGGCTATAGACGTTATACTAACATCAACGGATATTCAGTGTTTGCTTAGCTGCTTTGTTCTCTTTGTTCGTCTTTATTGCTATATTAGACTTATTACATATGACCTTTCAAAACATTGCTTTTCCACAGCAAACAAAGCATGAGCCCAAGTTAATTATCTTTTAAAAACAGGTCAGTATGTTAATATATGTTTGCTGATATTCTATCACTTTGTTAATGTTCATGAATGGTTTGGTATCACAGTGACTATGGTTACTCATTCCTTTTATCACAGTGTTCTAATAACGTGTACTATGTGTCGCCGCTTAAGTGAAGTTCCGTGACTTAAGTTGTGGTTTCCAAAGACAGTTTTTAGAAAATGTATGAGGGTTTGCTATTGTGTTTTTTTTTTTTTTTTTTTCAAAATTTATTATCAAAATTGTATTAAATATAAGAGAAGAAATAAGTATTAATTTTTTTGTAACAATCTTTATGATGTAATTATGTATAGTATAATATAATGTATAATGGAATATAGTCCTTGATGTAATTTGACTGCTTTGTGTGACTAACAGACCACAAATTAGGTGTAAAGTAAATGTTTAAATAACTGTTTGTTAATTTTTGATATGTTTTGGGTTTCACTGCTGCTTCATGATGCTTCATGCAGGATATAAATAACCAAAAGAGGGAGTGGTGTTTTTAAAATGTAAACATTTTGTTTTTATTTAAAAATTATTTTTTCATTTTAAGTATTATTCAGTAGTACGAGTTTAGAAAACTGTGCCAGACTTCTAGTCTGACGTCTAGACTTTTCTACATCTTGTTTACCTACATTGTCAGACTTTAAAAGCCCCTTATGTCATTAACCCTGACTTTCTCCAGCAGAGACTTGGCTCAGTACAGACAATCTGTTCTGTCTTCAAGACACCAGCTGGCCTGAGAATACTTATCAGCAGTCGTAACAAGAACAGTTTTCAGAAGGTATTAACCTATTGTAGATAAATTGGCAAGACCTCAGATGACCCAGCGTAATAATGAAGTAGATAAGCTCATACTGCACTTACTTAGGCCAGCCTGTTTTTTTTTTCAAATCTTTTAAGGGTGTTGCATTGACTGCCATTGCATGAATGTGAATTAATACTGCTCAATTAACGTTGGAAACATTATGCCTATTATCTATCGATAGTGCTTGTTATTGTTATTTACATATATTACTGTGAAAATCCTCAAGTTTGGTTGTCTTTCCTATGTAATAGGAATATGCATGTAATAATATCCCCTTTTTCAAATCAAGCCATTCTCAGATGACTGTCGGTGTGCCACACCCACAATAGTGGATTGACATGAGCGTCTTACCTCAGACCCGCCTTAAATCAGCTGTAACAGTCTGACCTTCATTGTTTTGATGCCAGAGCAGGGATGTAAGTTAGTTGAGAATATCTCTTGAGGTGATGTGTTGCTGGATGTGATAATGAACATAGTGGTCGTCATTTACTCCCGACATCTGAGCCGCTGAAGATGCAGTGGATTACTTTTGTTTGTGAAGGGAATGCGCCTCTCGATCTACATAAATGCGTCTATGTTTGCGCAAATCATTCGTGATCCAGTTCACTTACAGCAGAAGTGAATACAAGTGTCTTTTTTATTAATCTTTGCGATCGCCTTTCCTAATAATGTGGTAGTTAGCAAGTTTAGCAGCTAAACGCAGCTAAATGTGGCTAAAGTAAACAGGCTCGTCACTCCACAGAGAGAAGAGAGGGGCGGGGCGAGCAGAGCTCATTAACATTTAAAGCAGCCTCGACCAGAACAGGATGATTTTTGCAGAGCTGATTTTGGCAAGGTAAAAAGGGTGTTGTTTTACACTACTATTAAGAATTTTTAACCGAAGTATATTATAGACTTTTCATTAAGACCCTAAAGAATCATATCAACTTGTGGAAAATGGGCATCCGATGACCCCTTTAAAGACTGATACAATCCTCCTCAATATTGCATTAAAACACATTTTAGGCTTAATATTAAGAAATGTGCATTGTGCAGATGTAGTATTCCAAATAAAGTTTAATAAATAAGCCTCAAGAAGCTGTGGTTTACAGTGAATTTCTAACAGCTAAGTGGCGTTTTTTGTGTTCTCCACTTTGCGTCGTGCCTAACAATGCCCCTTAGCTGTTATAAATTCACTGTAAACCACAGCTTCACGGGCCTTGTTGCATTTATAAAATGGTTATTTAATATACATAGTAAGGTTTCACAAAATAAAACAGAGCAAATAAAGTGTAATGCTCTTAATAAAAACAGTATTCTTCCACCAAACAATGTAATTCCCCAGAAACAGTTGTGGTTGCAACAAAGTGGTTGCCAAGCGACACACAGAAGTGAACAAAGGTGTATATTTGTAGAGTACTTTACAACAGCTTCAAACACGGCTCAACCAATTAGAATCAAGGACCCAGAACTATCCGTTTTATAATTATAATTTGCTTGGAACCAAGAGTTGTATAATGTCAGCTTAGAAGAATTGTCATCACTAAAGCCTATAACTACATTAAGTGTATAACTTGGTCTTCTTTTGGCAAAACAACACCTGTTCAGTTTTTACTATTTTAGATTTTGCAAGCCCTCATTAACTTTGGTTACCGTTTTCCACTGATACAACAGAAATGTATTTATCCCTTGTGATTTATACTGTATGTTGATTCTGTTCTTCTTGGCATTGGTTATTAATGCAAATATGCTGTGGAGTACAATATACCCCTTTCAGTTTGCATACAAATGGAGCATTCAAACTGCTGTGTATCTATAATGTATTTTAAATTTCAAATAATCTGTAAAAACATCCTGACTTCACACTATGGTCAGTGATACTGAAGATGCAAAGCAATGCACAACAACCCACCCCTACAAATTCCATACAAATGTCCAAAAGCAAGTTTTGTTTAAAAAATATTTATTGTCACACACACTTAACACAGTACAACATTCCCTTGAGATAAGAAGTTCAGTGATCTGATGTCTCCCTGATGCACACATGCATCTCTACAGCACTGAAATGGGATGAACCCGGATACCGCTTCTTATGCCAGCATGCTCTTTGTTTCTCTAACAGCTTAGCAAGCTCCTGTAAGATGAAAGATGAGAAAAGTCATATCAGACAAATCAAACGATTATCTTGAATTAATAAGACTACTTTTGTTGTATTGCAGCTAAATTAAAACACAGTAGACTTACCAGACTGCAGGACAGGCTGGAACTGACCAGCCATGCAGATCTCGTCTTGTTTCTGGCGGACGACACGCTGGATTGCAGGAGGCAGGCCACGGGGATTGCGTGAGAAGACCAGGGCATAGCCATCCTCGCATGTGCCATCATCCTTCAGAGTGCGGCAAGCATAGGTGATAGCGTAGTTGTCGTAGTCAGTGTCAATGACCCAGTAGTTGTCACCTTTATGAAGAATAAACAATATGAGTCAAATGATTAAATGGATACAGATAAGATTATGGGTACAGATGTGTCTTCTTACCTCCGCTGGACAGATAGCTAGCCAGGCCCTGATAGTTCATGAACATCTTGCCAGGAGTGGTAGGGTCAGGAACACTGTACTGGGCGGCCATGTCAGCACACACAACCCAGAATCTGTACAGAGTTAGCAGGATTAGCATTAGCATGTGACATCACTAAATTATTTCTCAATTAACCAAGAACCTGTATATAACAGGATTAGCATTAGCATAAGACCTCACTGCTGTCATATACAATTTAAACTCGATTGCTGAATCAACGCAGAACTTGTAAGCAGCAGGATTAGCATTAGCAAGTGACGTCATCACTATCATGTATTTAAACTTGTTTTCTGAATCAACACAGATGCCTTAAGATGAAGGATTAGCATTAGTGTGTGATGTCATTGCTATATTGCTTTTGGTTCTCTGAACTTTGGAAACCCATTTTTTTTGTTTATTTTTTCTTTGTTACAGACAATATTAAGGCTCTATTTTATTATTTTGCAAACATTATGGGTATGAGTATTATCCAAACCATCTTAAACCGTGTCTACACTGGACTAAAGACTAGATAATACCGGACGGAACAGTTGTGGTGTCGCGCTGTTTACACTGGAAGCGACAAAGCGACCGTTGCAAATCATTGAACTTTCACTGCGTCCCAATGTGCATACTATCCACCTACCTGCCCTAAATAGTATTGAAAATTACTACTATCACAATAGAATTTAGGATGAATAGTATGCACATTGGGATGCAGGCTTTGTGTCAGTACCTCATAAACCGAACGAGTATACTGTCGGGGATTTACCGTCGCGTCGCGCCCCGCCACATCCAGATCCATTGTAAACAGCGTCACTGATTATAATGGGCTCTATTGTCTTTTGTCGCTGCGCTCGCGTTTTGTAACATCGGCGTTACAAAAAACGTTCCATAAGAGAACATTACTAAAGACCAGATCACTTTGAAGTAACTTTTTATTAATGTTACTGGATGAATATTTATTCATAACTTAGAGATCTTGCAGACATTAGCCAAAGTTCAGGGAACATTCCCTTTAGCTGGGTTTTAAACAGTATAGCATTAGATGACAATGTTATCGCAATCATAAGCTTTCTGAATCAAATGTCATTGAATGCTTCATTGTCACAGTCATACTTTCAGACTCGTCACTGACCCGAAAAGAGTTACGCGGCCCTTGGAAGAGGCAGTCATGGTGCCGTCATCATCAATGGTGTATTCGGCAGAGATGTTGTCCTGGAGGAAGAGTCCCTCTGGGTCTTTTTTCTGCTGAGCGTACCATTTGCCTGCATACTGCAAGATGCAACACACCAGGTCAGGTCTAGCTATCTGTTTTACATTAAGATTACAAATAAGCAAACTTAGCCCCTAGGAAACTGCATACTACATACTCTCTTGGGGTCAAAGTCATCCTTGACTGTAAAGCTGTCCACAATGCAGGAGGAAGACCAGCAGCGCTCAATGTAGGACAGGAAAACCACCAGCAGTGCAAACTTGTAGTATTCCATTCTGAGCAACGGAGAAGGAAATCAGCTCATTTTTTTCATTACAATTTTGACTGCAGGGCCTAGAGAAAAACACTAGATCTTACCTGTTTGCTTTGTTGTTGTTTGGAGTCAACGAATGGAAGAATTCAGTTGTGTTAGAGCTCTCTTTGTGGTTCTCCACAAGGCTGTGTTGTCTACAATGAGCAAGAGCCCTTTTATACCAACTCTACAGACAGGCTTATTGATTATTTTCACTTCTTGTGACTAAATAAGGTTCTTAAATCTATGGGTAATCCGGTTGTAGAAATCCTCACTGTAATCTGGCTTCTCGGTTGAACCCTCCCATGCTTGCCAAAAAACAATTAAAGGTTTATGCAACTGTAGTGAGGCTTTGTTTAACTGTTTAAAGCAAAACATCTGGGAATAGGACACAAGAAAATTGAAAAAATCAGTCTGGAATATTATTTGTGAAATTGTGTTGAACACGTTGCATTAATAGGTATCTGCTAATTTTTTGAGGTAGTTTGGAATAGTTTCCTCCAAACGTTGGAACTCATAATTAACTCATATATATTCTCTTAACAAACATAGTTTACTGGTCCGTATCATCCCTTGACAAATTATTATGTGAAGCTGCAATGTTGCTGAGTAACGATGGCTCTTCAGTTTTTGTTATTTTGTTAAAGACTGATCTTTATTTTTGCATATCCAAGTTTAAATCTACATCCTTGATGTTCTGTATGCTGATTTTAATTGTTAAAATAATCAGGATAAAAATAATTTAGTGACTTAATTCTAACTCCACTCCAGTAGATTCTACAGAATTGCGATGCGAGATGTACTAATTGTCCAGTACTTTGAAAGCAACTACACGAGACAAAGTTCTGTGTTCGTGATGATTGTGATTGTTGATTATAATGGGAATGTTTTGTGTTTTAGTGTTGTCTTGATGACAAAAGGCTCCAAGAGGCTTTGTGTTGTTTTGATGAGATGGACATAATTACGGAAGCAGCTTTATTCGTTATGAGAATCTATTATGTAATAATGTACTTGGCTCTTTCTAGTAGATTTGTGTGGTGTGATCGCATCAATTTCACATTCAGCAGGTTTTAAGAGGAGCCTTGTTTATAATAGCACAGAATTGCTGTGCTGCATAAAGCAGGAATAGTTATTACGCAAACACAATTTAGATATGATAATACCTTATGTTTATGATGCCATTACATAAAAGCAATGCATAAAATTGTATCCATTACCTATTCTGTTCCAAATGTATTCATTAAGAAGTTAAACAGGCTCCTAGTCACTCTCACTAGATGCGTCATCAAAAATGGAAGTAAAATGAGAATTGAATTATTTGCTGTTATTATCTGCTGTTATTGTTGCCAGTGTTACCACAGTTTTGTTTGGAAATGTAATTCTGGAATCGCTGTTAACTGTCTATGAAAGTCTGTGTTTTTAAGGTACTTAGCCAGATGTTTTCTATTGAAGAAGACGTTTATTCATGTACAGTTGAGGTCATAAGTTTACATACACCTTGCAGAATCTGCAAAATGTTAATTATTTTACCAAAATAAGAGATCATACAAAATGCATGTTATTTTTTATTTGAATAAGATAAGACATTTTACATAAAAGACGTTTACATATAGTCCACAAGAGATAATAATAGTTTATTAGTTTAATTTATAAAAATGACCCTGTTAAATAGTTTACATGCACTTGATTCTTAATACTGTGTTGTTAACTGAATGATCCACAGCAGTGTGTGTGTGTGTGTGTGTGTGTGTGTGTGTTTAAAGTGATAGTTGTTTGTGAGTCCCTTGTTAGTCCTTTTTTGTTCTGTTTTTAAGAAAAAATCCTTCAGGTCCCACAAATTCTTTGGTTTTCCAGCATTTTTGTGTATTTGAACCCAATGACTGTGTGGTTTTGAGATCCATCTTTTCACACTGAGGACAACTGAGGGATTCGTATGCAACTATTACAGAAGGTTCAAATGCTCACTGATGCTCCAGAAGGAAAAACGATGCATTAAGAGCCAGGGGTGAAAACTTTTGAACAAAATGAAGATGTGTACATTTTTCTTATTTTGCCTAAATATCTTTTTTTTTTTCATTTAGTACTGCCCTTCAGAAGCACTGTTAATGCATTCTTTTTCCTTCAGGAGCACCAGTAAGCATTTGAACCTTCTGTAATAGTTGCATATGAGTCCCTCACACAGTCAGTGGGTTCAAATACACAAAAATGCTGAAAAGCCAAAGAATTTGTGGGACCTGAAGGATTTTTCTGAAGAACAACAGGTAGTTTAACTGTTCAGAATGAACAAGGGATTCATTAACAACCATAACTAAACAAAAAAAACACACAGCTGTGAATCATTCAAATAACAACACAGTATTAAGAATCAAACGTATGTAAATTTCGAACAGGGTCATTCAACTATTGTGGACTATATGTAAACGTCTTTTATGTGAAATATCTTATTTAAAGGGGTCATTGGATGCCCATTTTCCACAAGTTGATATGAAAATGAAAACCTCACTGAAAAGTCTATAATATACTTTGGTTAAAAATTCTCAATGGTTGTGTAAAACAACACCCTTTTTACCTTGCCAAAATGAGCTCTTCAAAAATCATCCCATTCTGATGGATTGTTCCCTTAAATGCAAAT
>JAHKKF010519470.1:0-14430 GCA_019740295.1 Labeo calbasu | reverse complement strand
GTCACTCCACAGAGAGAAGAGAGGGGCGGGGCGAGCAGAGCTCATTAACATTTAAAGCAGCCTCGACCAGAACAGGATGATTTTTGTACAGCTGATTTTGGCAAGGTAAAAAGGGTGTTGTTTTATACAACCACTGAGAATTTTTATCCAAAGTATATTATAGACTTTTCATCAAGACCCTAAAGAATCATATCAACTTGTGGAAAATGAGCATCCGATGACCCCTTTAAAATAGTCCATGTGAAATCAGATTAATCGTAGTTTTATGCAGATACAAGAATATTTCTGTGCTCAAAGAAAACAAAAATAACTTTATTCAACAATCTCTTCTCATCTGTGTCAGTCTTTGAAGCACATTAATGAGAGTACCACAGCGCATGCATGTTTGACTGACGTAGAACGTCCATCTCTCTTAGTTCATCGCCTGTATATTCTGGATCAAATAAGTAAGGCTAGGCAAAAAAAAAGTCGTCCTTTATGACATCTTTATACGTTTAGAAAGATTTTATGTACAGTGTGCATCTTTATCTGCTTGTAAACAAGGCACAGCGCTTCATGGTTCTACGTCAGAACACTGGCTCCTGCATCAACAGCACCACACGCATACGTTGTGTAATTAATGACAGAATTTTCATTTTTGGGTGAAATATACCTTTAATTTAAAGCATAAGACTGATAAATCCTATATTTTTTGGTTGTGAGAGTTATTGGATATGTTGATTAACAAAATGTAAAACATTTTAAAATCATTATTGCCTGTCCCACCCATGACCTTCTCAACTAGATCTAAAAAAATATCATGCAATAATCTATTTTACTGAAATTCTTTGTAGTTAAACAGTCACTTATTTTAGTAATATTTGTATCCTACATTTGCATGCAACCCTGTTACCGCAAGATTTCCCCTAATTACATGAAAAATACACAAGTAATTGTGTAATTAATATAATTTGTACTCTTCTACAGCAAGTAAATGTAAACTGATATTTTTTAATTTTTACAAATATTATTGTGTTGACAGCAATCTCATGCGCAACTATTCAATGATGTTATCCAAGTTATTGTAAGAAACCATAATTTGCTAGCTCATACTCAATATTGTTATTTAGGCTAAATTTTCAACCCTGTATTAATGTTAGTATTAGTATTAATGTATATGAAATTACAAGATCACACAAATTATATGTTAAAATTATCTATACATGTCTCAAATTTAGGAACAGGGTTGCAAAAATCTTAGCTTATTTAACTTACTTACTGAGGTTGAAGGAGAATCTTTTTTTTTTTCTCAAGAACAAGCCTGGTATATCTGCGCCAGCACCCAGCAATGAATGGAAAACCAAACCATCTCCTGAGCCTGTCAGGTAAGTCATCATCACAGAATTTGCCTGTGAAAGCTCAAACACAAATTATATTAACTTTTAATTTAAAATCTGATCTACTGCAATGTTAGCTTGACAAAAATACTAGGAACCAGATTACATGACAATGACTAGACTAATATTTTATTTCCCTGCATTTTCTTCAGAGGCCCAAGGTGTGTTGCGAGGTTTGACTTTGAGGGAGAGCAGAGCGATGAACTCTCATTTTCCGAAGGTGATGTGATTCAGCTTAAAGAATATGTGGGAGAAGAGTGGGCTCGTGGGGAAGTGAACGGCCATGATGGTATTTTCCCTCTCAACTTTGTGGAGGTGGTTGAGGATCTTCCACCAGCCCCCGTACAGAAATCTGTTCCGAATAAGATTGCACTACCTGGTAAGAGCCTAAACCTTAAAGCTATCTATAAATTCTACACATTTGATTTAATGTTTAAACATTTAGATCCTAACAGCATTAAACGACATAAATGGCATTTAAAAATTAACAAAAATAAATAGAGCCTTGAAAAAAAAGAGGGTTTTTTTTTTTGTTTTTTTTTTGTGATAACGGTTGAAATTTGCGTCTAGTAGCAAAAGTACCGGTTGATGAAACGCCCATTAATCAAATAGAAGTGATGTGCATTTTACATGGAAAATGAAACCCTGCTTGATTGAATTCCATAATGCCGCTCCACTACATGCAGCACATTCAGTTTACCCTAAAACTGTCCGTAATCCAGCCACACTTGTATGTTTCTAATCTACTGTACCTACAACACCAACTGTAGTAGTGCAGTATCAGCATCAGCGTCTCTGGGACTCAACAAGTGAGCCACTCTCCCTATGGTGGGAATGTGAAGAATTTGCCCTTTTGTTTGTGTTTCATTAAGGGCTGTATGAAACTATGACCTCTATTTCATTCATTACACTGCAATGCATGGGGAGGTTCTCCTATGAGGACAGCTGCTCTTTTCTGTAACTCCATGGAGAATTTACAGCCATTAACTGTAGAATAATAATTCATTCATAAGCTGCATTTGTGTGCAGGCTCCTTAAAAATCAATCAAGTTCATAAAGTGAACTGAAATAATTAGCTGAAATAGTCTAGAATGTAAGGGCCTAGACAATTTACAAGTGGAGTATTGGTAAATTTGAATTTAAAAGTACTTCACACTATTGGATTTTATTATTCTTGCATGTGTTTGCTTACATAATAGACAATGTTCTGGGCTATTGATTTAATATGTCTTGTGTTTTATTTCTCAGGAATGGCCAGTACATCTAACACACAAATGTCTTACAAAGCCACTGAGGTATTCTTACCCCCACCTGTCACATTATATCTTAGCTGTTGTAGTAAACAGTACTTATTTTCTATTAACTTGACCTTCTAAGGAAAACGACACAGTTTCACGCTAATAACATATGCCTTAAAGGAGAAGTCCACTTCCAGAACAAAAATTTACAGATAATTTACTGTGTCTTTCTTTCTTCAGTCCATAAGAAATTATGTTTCTTAAGGGAAAATTTCAGGATTTAATTCATATGGTGGACTTCAATGGTGCCCCCAAGTTTGAGCTTCAAAAATGCAGTTTAAATGCAGCTTCAAATGGCTCTAAAAGATCCCAGTCAAGGAAGAAGGGTCTTATCTAGCGAAACGATCGGTCATTTTCGAAACTAACTGACAATTTATATCATTTTTAAGCTCAAATGCTCGTCCTGTCTCTGCAATGCGCAGGTGTAGTCCGTGTAATCTGGGTGAATACAGTTAGGGTATGTCGAAAAACTCGTCTCATTTTCTTTTTCAACGTCAAAATCATCCTACATCGCTGTTTTAACTTTTTCTTTTTAATTTGATCTTCTTTGCATGTTCACTTTGTAAACACTGTGTCGGTACTTCTTCAGCGATGTAGGATGATTCTGAGTTTTTTGAAATACCCTAACTGTATTGACCGTATTGAACCAGAGTTCACGCAGACTTAGACAACATCCATAGGAATTAATGGAAAACGCTCGCTTCGCTCCACTCGCTACGTGCGCTACGCTACAGCGTAGCGAGCAGGGCGAAGCGAGCGTTTTCCATTAATTCCTATGGATGTTGAGCGTAAACGCTCACAGGGTGAATTATGGGATTGAAAGTGACGCGGAGAAAGCATTGAGAGCAGCTGAAAGCATCAAAAAGAATGGCCATTCCTCAGCAAAACACCGGGCGACAACCAATCGCTGTGAAAAGTAGGTTTTGATGTATGTTTCAGTGTGTTTGTGGAACTGGTGGATTACTGAGCTAAAATCACATATCATTGAAAAAGTCACCCAAAAGTAAATGCACTTCGCATACTTTCATTATGGCGCCCTAGATGATGCCAGTAAAGTGTTTAGTTTACGAACTGCCGTAAAAAGAAGGATATAAAATTCATACAGGGTGTGAACATTGTTTTCAGAGGCGTGCCCTGCCCTAAAGTTCACACGCCCCTAAGCAGTGGCGTTGTAGCGTTGCCAGCGGGACTGAGCGTGGATTTGACACTGTAATGGAAAAGCACCGTTAGAGCACTTTGAAGCTGCATTCAAACTGCATTTTGGAAGTTCAAACTTAGGGGGAAACATTGAAGTCCACTATATGGAGATAATTCCTGAAATGTTTTCCTCAAGAAACATAATTTCTTATCGCCTGAAGAAAGAAAGAAGCAAACATTAATTGTTTGATATACTATATACAATATAGAAGACGAGATCTATATGCAACTATGTGGATAAAGTTGGAAGTAATATAACCATATATTAAGTTACTGAATATACGATTTACATTTTGTGACAATATAAAGACAATATCACGCATCCGAGATTTGCCATGTAGTATAAATTGCTTTACGTGAGTGTAGTTTATGCAGGCAGGTAAAGTAAGATGTGCTATATATCCAACCTTCTTAATGTTTATCTACAGGCTGATTCTAATGGTGAAGAGTGGGCTGTGGCATTGTATGACTTCACAGCAGAGACAGACGAGGATCTGCCCTTCCAGCAGGGAGAAAGGATCCTGGTCACTGCTCACATAGACGATGAATGGTGGAGCGGACGAGTCAATGGCAGAGAAGGCTTCTTCCCCAAAGCTTTTGTAGAGATTGTTACAGGTGAGATTATAAAGTGACTGCAGGCCTCTAGTGGACATGAGCTGGAAATACACTTTCAGTACTTAATTTTAAATTCACTACATGCTGTTTATATTATTAGCTTTTTAAAAGTTTATTTTTCTTTTTCTTCTCTGTGCAGGTGGGAGGAAGTGGTAATAGAATAAATAAGCAGAGGCAACCTCAGAAGCAGTGTTTTTCTTCTTCTTCTTCTTTTTTTGGATTCGTTTCCAATTTATTTTTAATTGTGTGTTTGTCTAATATATTTATAAATGTGAAGTCATTGTTCATTTTCCAAATCCATTGTATCCTGAAAAATATATTCATGAACAGCTATGGAGTTACGTATTTTTTGTCAAATGTACACTCGAAAAAAAAAAAAGAAATCTGTAAAAATAAGGCACGAATACTATATTACTTTGATAGAATTTACGTATTTATTTTTACAGGTGTTTTACCTGAATTTTGCACTTTGTTGCAGTGCTTTAGGGTGAATGTAAATACCCGTCAAATTAATGAATAGTGTCCAAGTAATAGCTTACTTAGCTTACTTCTATGTATACAGTATTAATCGTTGTATATACATAGAGCAAATATCATTTTATAGACTGAAGCAGAGGCAGATGTCCAGTGCCATCGTATGTTCACACCGAATGGCACATTTGCTTGGCTAATATAGCAGTGGTTTTCAACCAGGGGGACTCTATCAAGGATGAATGAAAAGTGCTTAAATTAATAAGAAAATAAATACATAAACCAAGACGTAAAATTAAATTAAATTTCTGTGTATTTTTCCTCAATAACCATTTTGAAAAACACAGGGGAGCAAAAATGGGGTATACTGTATATGCAGTGCACAGTGGCCCAATAGTATCCAGGCCATGGCGCCATTTTGATGAAATCATTCTATGAAAATCTTCAATAAAACATAAATAATCAAAAGTTTATTTGTTAAAACATAAAGAAATAACTTTTTATTTAACTTCTGTGTGCAGCAATTTAAATAAGTAAACAATGTATTTTTATGAAGTGGGTACATACCAACTGCTCACCCTTCGACACAGTCACATGACCAAAATAAAGAGGGGAGAAACGTTCTGAGGTGCAGAACAGAAAAAGACGACGGCAAAATGAAAAACAAGGCATTTAAATGAGGATATTGAACAGTGATTGGTAAGCTTAACCTATTAAGTTTTATTTGTTTGTTTCATTGTAAGTCATGAAGTCAGTCAACATTTAACGTCCTTGCTTGAGAGGGGACCAAGTGATTTATGTGGTTCATTTCTAAGTATTTTTGTCATTTAAAAGAAAAAGTCGCGGTATGTTTGTGAATGGGTTTTAGAAATACATTCGAGAGAAACTGAAGAAATAGTTTAGAAAGATACAAATTAAAACCCCCGTTTTGAATTCAAAATAGGTAATTTGTGTGATTCATATAGAAAATGGATTTTTGAAAACTGTTGCTACTTCATACTTTTAGCAAAAAGTTACTTATAAACGTTTTAATACTGATAATTTCATGTCTAAATGGAAAGCAAACCACGTGAAAAGAGCGGCAAAATAGCCAGAGCCTCTACAGCCATCTACTGGTTATAGTGGTAATAGCATGTCATTTTCAAGTGTTTCACATAAATTTTGCTGCAACCATATGGCAAAATATTTGATTCTTTGATGAAACCAAATAAAAACTTTGCGGCATTATTTTAAAAGCTACGTTTGGCACAAATTCAAAACTGCTAATCATTCAAACAAAACCATCTCCACAACATCATATTTTAGGTCTGCTTTCTTTAGCTATGATAAGGAATCATAGATAAAGTGCCATAAATACCTCACCTCAAGATGCATTAAATTTATTTAAAAATAAATAAATAATGCTACCGTTTTGCAGCACATTCAAAACTACAAGCAACACTGATTACTTGGTTGTGCACCTTTACTTTAGTGACGAAAAACTTGATGTAGATGAGAACAATTACACTAAATAATTGCACTTGCAAAAATTAAATATGCAGAAAGCACATGCTTTTGTGCTCAAAATGAGCTTAAATGCAAAATAAGTCTAAATAGGGGCAGGAAAGAGACTTAGAAAAACCCACAAACAAAAAATAGCATTTGAAAAGATTAAACAATTGTTATTACGTTATATTCACAGTTCGTGTAAAATAATAAAAATAAAAATAATGAAATTAAGTAAAAAATTAAGATTCTTTCAGAATCACTAAAATTTTGGAAGTGCTGTCTGCCTGCTCCAAACACCCATACTTTTAGAAATTCTTAAGTTTAATAGGTAACACTTCACAATAAGGTTCATTAGTTAACTACGTTTGCTAACAAACGATACATCCACAGCATTTATTGACCTTAATATTATTTTCAGCATTTACTAATGCATTACTAAAATCAGAAGTTGTTTGTTAACATTTAATGCACCGAGTGTGAATTAACATGAACTAACAATGAATGACTGTATTTTCATTAACATTAAAGATGAATAAATACTGTAATAAATACATTGTTCATTGTTTGTTCTTACTAGTTGATACATTAATGGAACATTATTGTAAAGTGTTACCATTTTATATTTTTGAACAAAAATATAAATAATACAGAAAAAATGCAATAATACAGAAACACACACACACCAAAAAAAAAAAAAAAAAAAAAAAAAACTCTTTTCTTTCATCTCTATCCTTGCCCAGAGCTGGAAGAACAACAGTACACAAAGACTTAAATTTACATGTTTNTTACCATTTTATATTTTTGAACAAAAATATAAATAATACAGAAAAAATGCAATAATACAGAAACACACACACACCAAAAAAAAAAAAAAAAAAAAAAACTCTTTTCTTTCATCTCTATCCTTGCCCAGAGCTGGAAGAACAACAGTACACAAAGACTTAAATTTACATGTTTATTGACACCAGCTGTTTGTGTTGGGAGTTTTAGACAGACTCCTGGATGGGGGGCTCATATCCATCAGCTCTCTCCACCTTGGCCCCAGTGTCACCCTCTGCAGGTTTAGCAGCACTACTGCTGGTTCCACCCTCACCGTGCAGCTCCATCAGCTTACCAACTGTACAATAAAAAAATAAATAAATAAAAACACATTAGCACTCTCATACTACAACCACCACCAACTGTCTAACAAGTAAGTTCAAGGTCAGTTGGATTACAACAAAACTTGTCCAACAATCATAGGACGTCCCGAATAATATTCTTAAAAGTATCAATGCCTGAAACCCTGGTCATCAAAGTGCTACAACACTAGGCCCCCCAAAAAAACACTACAATTCATCAATCACAAGCATAAATGAAGCGTCATGTTCGGCACACATTTCAACTTACGCTCAAACTTGGGCTTTTTCAGCATCTTAACCTTCCTGACGTAGACGTCGTGTAGAGGGTAGATGGACTGGCAGGCTTTTTCAATGTCCTTGCCTACACTGTCAGGAATCCTACAGAACAAAAAAGAAGACCATTTATTACACACAGCTGCTTAACAGTTATAGATAAAGACTACAAAGTTTACACGTTAAAACCCAGGTAAAGGATGTTGTAATAAAGTTACTGCTCAAACTACATTACCTTGACACTCAAAAGTTACATTAATGACACTGTATTCACGAGTTCCAATTTATAAAGATGCCAAAATGACATTTAAAAATACTAAGACTAATTTGAAGTGGATCAAAACCTTTCAGAGTTCTCCTAAAACCAAAACAACACCCGTTCTTGTGTTAGGACAACTCTGAAGAACTTTTTTGATCCTTTTCAAATGTTGACTACTGTAATATGACTGCTTAAATTTTACAACAGTACACTAAACCTTAGCCCAATTCATTTAGGTATCAAAGCCCATTCCTAAAGGGCCACCTTCCTGCAACGTACCTGCAAATAACAGTCCAATAATTCTGAACTGTGCAGGAAGGTGGACCTCCAGGAGCAAAGCCTGACTCCTCTGATTTAACTCAAAACTACAATGCCATGGATTAGGGGGGAGAACTTCATACGTACAGTTTGTTGACCACCTCCTTGAGGTCATTGGTCTGGACCTCACGGGTCATGATTTCCATCATCTTCTTGCGAATCTGACGGACCTGCTGGTGCTGAGCATAGGAGGTCTTTCTGATCTGGTTGGTGCGCTTCTTGGTGAAGCCAACGCAGAACAGGCGGAGAAGATAGCCATCAGTGGTCTTCACATCAACGTGGGCCTCAATCATTGTCTAATGGGAAAGAACACAGTCCATTAGCATATTAGAACACAACCAGCACAAACAGCAATTCAAAAACATCTACAGTATGTAGAACTTTTTCAACTAGACAAACTTCTTGTTTAGAAGATTATGGATTTGAAATGACATTAAGGTGAGTAAACCGAAGTTTCATTTGTATCTCATTAATGCCCCAAAAATTATACGAAATAAATATCAATGCTGGTAAATTCTACAACACTAAAAGGAAGGCTGCACATGACTTTAAGCATGCAAAACTTCTTCATACACTACAATGATCATGACGTTACGTCATGGTCTGTGGCATTTATGTTTTTAAAAACAAATCCAAAATGCATTTGCGTCTTCTAATTCAGCCAAGTCTCTTCTGCTCAACAAGCCTGCGTTTATTTGATCCAAAGTACAGCAAAAACAGTAACATTTTGAAATATTTTTACTAATTAAAATAACTTTTCTATTTGAATACATTTTAAAATAGAATTTATTCCTGTGATTTCAAAACTAAATTGAGCAAATTATTGCTGCCACATGATCTTTCAGAAATCATTCTAATATTATGATGATATATATATTGAAAACAGCTTTTTTTTCATGCTTCTTTGATGAATAAAAAGTGCAGAAGAACAGCATTTATCTGAAATACAAATCTTTTGTAACGCTATAAATGTCTTTATCAGCACTTTATCAATTTAAAGCATCCTTGCTAAATAAAGGTATTAATTTCTGTAATTATATTAATCATACTGACTCCAAGTTTTTGAATGGTATTGTGTATAATGCTACAAAATCTTTTTATTTCAGGTAAATGCTGATCTTTGAATCTTTATATTCAAAAAATCCTGAAAAAAAAAAAAAATTACTCAACCATTTTAAATATTGCTAATAATAATAAAAAAAACTGTTTCTTGAACAGCAATCAGCATATTAGAATGATTTCTGAAGGATCATGTGACACTTAAGACTGGAGTAACGATGCTGAAAATTTGGCTTTGATCACAGGAATAAATTACATTTTAAAATATACTAAAAATCGCAAGTAGTTATTTTAAATACTAAAAATATTTCACAATATTACTGCTTTTGTTGTACTTTGAATCAAATAAATGCAGGCTTGGCGAGCAGGAGAGAATTCTTTAAAAAAAAAAAAAAAAAAAAACATTAAAAAAATCTTACCGTTCAAAAACTTTTAACTGGTAGTGTATCAATCTTTCATTGGTTACAAATCTTTACCGAACTTGGAACTTTGTGTTTCTGGTCTTCAGCATTTACATATGCATATGAATGAAAGTTTTTCCTTGTTTTTACCTGCCATTTCTTGACCATGGAGCACATCTTGTCACGGGTCAGGTCCATGCCGTGGAAGTTGGTGAGGCAGTTCTTGCCCTGCACGTCTTCTGTGACCAGCTTGAACTTGCGGAAGGCCACCTCGTCGTTCTGCAGATCAGCCAGACTGACCTCGAACACACGTCCCTTCAGACCATCAGAGGCAATTCCTAAATTACAAAGACAAAGTGTCAAATTTGCTGCAATTTATAGTATTCTTATGATGCACATGGGCTGCATGGGAATCTCAGGTGATCTCACAACAGTAATCACAGTTTTCATCTGGGGCCGAAACTGTTGTCATCATGTATTCCCTCTGCAATACGCCACAAATACTAATTCACATCAAACAATTGGGACATGTGGCACTTACTGTACAGCAAGATCTGCCCTTTCTCAGCAGGGTTAACATGCTAAATCTGTGTGGAAACACAGACACTGTGGACATAAAAGCACTTACTGGTTCCCTGAGTCCTGGTAACCAAGGTCTTGCCCAGGTTGCGGATGTTGAACATGGCTGGTGCCTTGACATCATACCAATCCTTCTTGGAGAATGGATCCACACTGCAAGAGAAAACACGCGTGTAAGTAAATTCAAGAGAAGGGTACAAGTTCACAGGTAAATGTTGCAGTGAAGCCACATTTTCAGTTTCACAAATGCGAACACGGCTTATATTTGCTTCGGCTCTATTATCTAAAACAATAAAAAAGCTCTAAAATAACTTTGAGCATCCAACACATGTCACGGTAAGTCTTAAGTCAGTATACTATCCTTGAAAACTAGGCTAGCACTCTCGAAGCCGTATTACGTTAGCGTTATCAGTTTGCCGCGCTCATATTTTGCTTAAAATGAATACGTTATTAAATTTGTAGGGCTACTGCATTAGAAAGCACTACCAGGACTTTTCACGCTTTGAGCTGAAGTTGTCAGAACACACAGCACAGGCCATGAATGAGCCAGTCAGGCTAGCAGGACCGCTACATACAATCCTGTATATATCGATCACATCCTTCATCTATACACACCGATTATCGTCCAGAATGGTTTATAACAGTGTAACGACACAATCGAGAGACTTATTTGCGACTTACATCTTCTTTTTGGCACCTTTTTTGCCACCTTTGGTCAGCCTCTTATTCTTGCCGACTGCCATGTTGAACACAGGGAGTGAAAGAGGAGGAAATGAGGAAATACCGCGAGAATTAAAGCGGCAGTGAGAATACACATATCTCGCGGGATTTCGTTGGCCACACTGTAAACGTAACGTGCAAGTGCGCCATCTAGTGTTTACATACATGATTTACAGTCATCAAACATCAAACCCTTATAATAACATACAGTAACATTCCACTCTGTTAAACCTATAATAAATTGTAGTGATAGATTCTTGGAAAATTCAATCAGGGCGTCTAGAGGATTTAATCTGTTTAGTCAAGTTTCTGCCTCAATCATAAACCAAAATAAACACTGAAATAACAACAACAATAAAAATTAAATAACTAAACTTAATTAATTAAATTAATTATTACATTGAATTAAATATTGAGATCAATAATAATAATGATAATTATAATAAATCTCAATTAATTAACTAAATTATGAAATTGAATTAAAGATTGAGATTAATAATAATAATAATAATAAATCTCAATTAATTACATAAACTATGAAATTGAATTAAATATTGAGAATAATAATAATAATAAATCTAAATTAATTAAATAAATTATGAAATTGAATTAAATATTGACAATAATAATAATAATTACATTTCAATTAATTAAAATATTAAATTGAATAAAATATTGAGATAAACGATAATAATAATAATTGTTTTATTTTAAAATTCTTGATTAATTAGATAAATTAGATATATTAAATTTAAATAAATAAATAAATCTCAATTAATTAAGAAAATGATTAAATTGAATTAAATATTGAGATAAATAATAATAATAATAAATCTCAATTAATTACAAATATTAAATAGAATTAAATATTGAGATAAATACTTATAATAATAATTGTTTTATAAAAAGAACAAAAATCATGTTTAATTAAATCAATTTATAAATTGAATTAAATATTGAGATAAATAAAAATAGTAACTTTTATAAAAAGAATAAAAATCTTGTTTAAATAAATAAAGTATTAAATTGAATTAAATATTTACAATAATAATAATAATACATTTCAAGTAATTAAATAAAATATTAAATTGAATAAAATATCGAGATCAATGATAATAATAATTGTTTTATTCAAAAACTTGATTAATTAGATAAACTGTTAAACTGAATTATACTAAAATAAATAAATAAATCCCAATTAATTAAGAAAATTATTACATTGAATTAAATATTGAGCTAAATAATAATAATAATAATAATAAATCTCAATTAATTAAAAAAATATTAAATGGATTTAAATACTGAGCCACAATAAGCTATAACAGTACTACTACTACTACTACAACTACTAATTGTTTTATAAAAAGAACAAAAATCATGTTTAATTAAATCAATTATTAAATTAAATTAAATATTTACAATAATAATAATAATAATAATAAATACATTTTAATTAAATAAAATATTAAATTGAATAAAATTTTGAGATAAATAATAATAATTATTATTTTATGAAAAGAACAAAAATCATATTTAATTAAATAAATTATTAAATTAATTAAAATATTGAGATAAATAATAATAATTGTTTTATAAAATAACAAAAATCATGTTTAATTAAAGTAATTATTAAATTGAATTAAATAGTGAGATAAATAACAAATAATAATAATAATACATTTCAATTAATTAAATCAATTATTGAATTGAATTAAATATTGAGATCAACAACAACAAAAACAATAATAATAATAATAATAATAGTAGTAGATTTATTTGAGTTTATATTTATTATTGTTGTTGTTGTTGGACTATTACTTAAAATGATCATATTACATTTCTTATTGTTTCCAAAAGCAAAATTGCACAGATGAATATTTTGAATTTTGTATTAGCTTGGGGTTTATATTTCCACAGTATCAGGCTTCTTTAAATAGCTGTCCTATTATCTACTTTGGAAAGAAAACATTTGGAAGAAGGGGGGAAAGCATTTTCTGTCCATTTATTTCTGTAATGAATGCTTGTGAATGAATTTATGTATGCATCTGTGTGGTGGTTTTTAGGATGTCAATGAAGTTCAGTGCTTGTGAGACAAATTGTTCTTTGTTGCTACAGAGTCTAGACCTTTAATTCTGTGTCCCCGAGGGACTGTATATAGAGTCAACAAAGTCAATGTGCTGCTGACTCCTTGGCAACGACTCAAAAGGGCCATGACACTGCACTTTGAATATAATGAGAGAGTGAGCACCTTTATTCTAGAAGACACTTAAGAAATTCTTAATATTCAAGACCTCTGTGTAGGCTAATGGTCTGTAGGTCTGTAGTAAATATTAAAGTATATATTACAAGTACACACACAAATAATAAATTACATGTACAAGTATAACTTCTTGTATGTAAAAAGAAATTGAATAATTAAATCCAAACTATACTATCACATTAAGCAGACTGTGACCCTGGACCACAAAACTAGTCGTAAGCACCACGGATATAATTGTAGCAATAGCCAACAATATGTTGCATGGTTCAAAATAATCGATTTTTCTTTTATACCAAAAATCATTAGGATATTAATAAAGGTGCCCCAACAGAGTGGTAGCGCATGCTGACAAGCTCAATACCTGTCATCAGGATGGCTACCATCCTAAACACTAGGCCAAGTTGACTATTAAGGTGGGGATTAAGGACAACAATTCGTCAGAAGCGAGTTTATTTTCTCCCCTAAAGGATGCTACTTCTTACAAGGACCGTTTGATCGCTTGATCAAAAAGTTGTTTCTTTTTAGAGTCTGAAGTCCGCATGGTTATACTAGGAATTTTACACCCATACATGTCAGGGGATAAGCGCCCCCTGCTGATCGGTATAAAACAGCACCAGCAGCATCCTAGGCCTTTTCTAACTGGTCTCCCATCCAAGGACAGACCATGCATGGACCTGTTTAGCTTTACTGAGGAACCAGACTCTGGCTGCTGCAGACAAAGGACATTCTTTCGCTCTTGCCCCTGAACACAGCTGCTCTAATAGAGGGGTAGCGCATCCTGATAGCCTCAATATGGGCGTCAGGATGCGCTACCATCTTAAATAATAGGCCTAGTTGATTACATACATGTCAGGAAATGAGCGCCCCCTGTTGGTCGGCCAAAAAATAACTGACCCCACCAGCATGCTTGGTCTTCTCATATTGGTCAGCCACCCAAGTACAGATCAGGCTCTGCTCTCCTTAGCTTTTAGTGAGGAACCACACTCTGCCTACTG
>JAHKKF010519469.1:3385-13832 GCA_019740295.1 Labeo calbasu | reverse complement strand
CAGGAAAACACACACGCAAGTTTAAAAAATACACACGAAAAAAGGCTATTCACACATTCACAGTCCGTGATACACTCGTGATTTTTAAACATTCAAAATTATTGTACACAGTTGTAAATCTAATCACAAAAAAATTGTGTTTTGCAATTTGTGAAACGTATTTTATGAATTTATATTCCTATTTAGTGCACGTGAATTGTTTTTTGTGAATATATATATATTAGTGCCCGTGAATTGGGTTTCATGCATGTCAATTGGGACACGCATGTGTGCATTGTGTCTTTTGCGTGAATTATTAATGAGTCTAATCTTCTTCTACATATTTGTGTCCCCTTCAAAAATTGCTCTTGAGAGCTTTTGTTTATTGTCCCCCCCTACTGTTAGATGAAATTTATGCCCTTGGTGGTTATGGTTAACTAAAACTGAAACTATAAAAATCATTTCAATAACTGAAAAAAAGGAGATACATTTTGTGTATCTAAAATGAATCAGCTCTGTGGCAGCTGAAAAATGTTCAACTCTGTGAATGAGATTTGCTTTGATGATGATAGCAGTTTCTGAGTAATGTAACATGAAGTCATGTATGCTTACTCAAGCATTTTCACAGCACTCAAGCGTACTAACAAAGTGTCTCTTGTCTTCGTCTATGCCTCAAGTGTGACCAATCTTGTGTCACGAGTTTCAGTCTGAAAAGTAAATCTGTGATATTGTCTAAACAGAGTCAGAATGAAGTTTAACTACTCACTTCAGTGATGTGGCATGAGATCAGTCATTCATTTTCCCTCTCTGACTTTTCAATACCATTCCATGTGTTTCTGCATGGCTCAGTAGATCAAGATTTAAAACAGTCAACAGGGAAGCTATGCTTTGTAGATGCTCCAGTTTAGAGAGTTGACAAAATGAGCTGGATAAACTGGTGGGCTGCAATGAACGCCTAGGCACCATCTTTTTTGGGTGCCGTGCAGCAAATTTTGCACTGCACAGAGCTGGCACTGACATTCGGAGGTGGCACTGAAAGCATTTGGCACTCTCATGCAGGCCCTTCCATCCACTGCCCTCCTCCAGAAATGCATTCTTATCAAATCCGGATGCCCCTCTCATCTGCACAGACATTTGTAAAGAATAAGGCTCTTTCAGTCCGTATAAATCAGTGAGGACAGATAAAGCAAAACAAATGAAGACCTGGAGCAGTGGCCCCTTTGCTCAGTCATGGTAAGAGGATAAGTGCAAATGTGGTTAAAACGGAATAACTTAAAGCTAACAAAATGTCAGTTCTTGGTTATATGAGATTAGCATACTGAAGTCCATGGCAAAAAAAAAAAGAGGTCTGAGGTAACAAGCAATTAAAGGAAAAATATCACCATCTGTGCTTTTCTCCTCTTTTGAATTACGTGTAGGATATGTTTCAAACATATAGCAAATTATTTGTCTTTATGTCTATAAATACTCACTGAGCTTGATTAATATCCATCTGTTTTACGCACAATAGCTTTTTACGGTTGTGATATTTACTAAGATAGACATTTGCAGTGATAGTTCACCCAAAAATAAACCTTCTGTCATCATTTATTTATCCGCATGTCATTCCAAACCTCTATGACTGTCTTTCTTCTGTGGAACACATAAAAAGATATTTTAAAAAAGGCCTCAGTGTTTTTTGGGTTTTTTTTTTTTGTCTTTTCTTTGAAGCCAGTGGGGTTCATTCTGTTTTGGACACCACTGACTTTCATTGTATGGAAAAGAAAAAGAAGTTAAAACATTCTATAAAGTATCTTCTTTTGTGTCCCACAAAAGAAAGAAAGCTGTACAGATTTGGAAATAAATTTTCATTTTTGAGCGAACCTTTCCTTTTACATTTTATAAATATCTTTATAAAAATCTGACCCCCTACAGTACAGATCATCTACGGGTGGCCATCATAATTAGGTAAGAGCTTTTGGAGGACCAGTGAAGATAACCAAGGATGTACATGATGGGGCGTCATGCTGTCCACGATCCTGAACATGTGATGTCCACAGCATTACAGAGGCTTTAGCAGCAGTGGTTAATCTCAGCCTCAGCCTGCTGCCAATTGAGTGAAACCAGCTTCTCTCTCCATGACTGGAGGTCAGATCATTGAACTGCACTGTCGATCTGCTCCACTGGGTCACAGCGCTAGAGAATGTCAGGCCCACCACACTCAGGATTAGTAAAGTCGATTGATAAGCTTGTGTGGGTGGGTGGGTGTGAAAGACAAACCCTGAGTTGCACACAAAATATTCAGTAGAAAAATATTTCTGATTACAGCCCACAGTATCTCATTAATCAAACTCAGCTTTTAAAAAGATAAAAGCGGCCCTTGTCTCTCTGACTTTGAAATTAGCAAAAACATTTTGTTTTGAAAGCTTGTAAAACTTTAAATGTATTTAAATTACATAGATAAATTACATTAATCACCAGTCTCTCCAGAACGAGAGCATTTCATACTGATAATTAAAAAGTTAAATTAGCCTTTTTGGACAAAATTATCAGTCGATCAAAGCGTGATGGCACTTGTGTAGCTAATTGATGTATAAAAGAAAACTCACCAAAAGAACTTCATTTAAATTTTATATGTCAATGGCAATATTATTTAAAAATATAATAATAATAAATAAAAATATATTCAAGTCAAAAATATATTCGAATGTTCTAAGTGCCATTATATTATTGGTTTTCCTTTTTGCTGGCTGTCTTTATTTTATTTTATTTATTTATTTATTTTAATTCACTTTCCTTTGATGTGCTTTTTTTGCTGGCACAATATACAGGCACACAAGCCATGACATTTTTTGGACTAAAATGACAGCAAGGCAGAGATGACTGGAGCCGATGTCAAAGTAATGTGGCCTTTCATGCAGCAAGACCCACACTGTAATTTCAGCCAACTGTGAATAACAGTTTCTTTGTTTCTTTTACAAGCCAATCCCAAAGGGGCTGATGTTAGTTTTCGTTCTCTTTTTGACTGTAAATGAAAATGTTTTGCACTGTAAAATTTAAAAAATAAAAAAATAAACAATAATAATAATTAGTACTTTTTACACTAATGATATGAATGTAAACATATACATGTAAAAGCGTAAATATTTTCAAAATATATACTGTATGTGTGCATTTCTATATACATAATACAGCATACGCACATATATTATGTGAACAAAAACTTTTATTTTGGATGCAATTAGTCGCAGTTAATCATTTGACAGCTCTAATTTAATTATTATGTAAAACTTCTCATGCAAATTAAATGTTAAAATTCTCTATGTATGACAATTTATGAAGTAAATAATGTTGATTAGCCAATCAGATCTCATAACAAGCTGCGCACAAGCTAAAGCAAATTCAAGCACAACTAACAGAAAGAATTATGTTATTAAAAATGTTATTGTGCTGTATGTGTGACTGTGAGGGACTGAGAGATGATAGGAGGGATGATATTATCGAGTATGTCACCAACATTGCAAAAATACAAACAAAAACATGTCTTGAGAGTCCAAAAAGCATTCACTGCGTGATTAAGCCTAACAGAGTGCCGTTAGAATGTCCTTGTTCAAGCAATGAAAGCCATGTATACCCAATGTATTTTTCTATGAGCGATTATAAGGTTACCAAGCTTAGCTTGTTGTAGCTATGTATGCATTTACTTACAGGTGTGAGTCTTGAAATGTCCCATTCACACAGTAGCTAACAGTAGCATCTCGAATACTGTCTATATGAATGTGCAATGGGAGTCAAGCCCGTATTCCTTAGTATTCCAGTAACCATAGAAAAAATGGCGACGTCCATAAAAACTTAAAGTCTTATCACTTTCTGACATGACAAGAATCCAATCGAGCCACGAATTCATCCATCAAAACTTCATTGACAGCAGCTTTCAAATTTGGATGGAGAGCGGAACATTTGAGCTGTGCATAGAACACAAAACTGACGGGAACGGCTCCAGTGGAGACTGGTTATAAAACTTTCAGATGACACACAGCTCATTTCTCTGTCACTGTAAGTTACCGAAACCACAAATTAAAGCATGCAGCACATGTTAGACGCGCGTTTGTGTGGCAGAGTATCTCTCTCTTGCACCGTATGATGAGACAGACAACTAGTTGTCCAGTCCTGTTCCGTTCACAAAGCGCCTGTGTGCCGAGAATGCGGTTGTGAGTCTTGAAAATTTACGGGTGTGAGTTCGGTTACAGAATGTGGTTGTCACACCCAAAAATAACTGTACTGTGTGTGAACGTAACCATATTAAGCACTCAAATACAGGACTCACAACCGTATTCTGCTGCTGTGTGAACGTGGCCTCAGATGGACTCACTTGTTTTGTTTCTAATTGAATCATTTGAATCGTTTGATTTTAATGATTTAAGAAACCTTTCATTAAAACAGGATTTGCTGCCACCTACTGGCGTTTTTTTTAATATTTATTCATCCATGTCACGTCTAAACAGGGTTGCCAGGTTTGCACAATAAAACCCACCCAATTGTTACTCACAGCTAGCCCGAAAGTAACCCAATCGCGTTTCGAGGAGGGTCCCCGTTGAGGGCAGAGGTTGCGTTAGACTTTAATGTTGTCTGTCGTTTTGACAGAGAGGGTCATAAAAATTTTGTCATTACCTGTTATTTTAATTGTAACACTTTAATTGTGATAACACATATAATTGCTTTTATTTTTGTTCACATTTTAATTTTTAATCATGAACCTACAGGACGACAGCACAGTTTAAAAACAACAAAATATGCTAGGGCTGGGTAAAAAAAAAATTGTTTTCTCGATTTTAATAAATTCTCATTTTAATGAAAAAAATATTGATTCTTAAATCCCAGTCAGTCTTGGTCTATGCTGTTTTCAGTTGATGAATGAACAGTATAAATCGCAACAGGCTAAGCTCTGTGCTTTCTTACTTTTTATATGAAACAAAGTCTCCGATTTCAATTCTGTCCATTTTATTAGGAAATTCAAGCAATAAATACCGTTTTGGCAAACTTTAATGTTGCGTGATACATTGCTGTAGCTAAAGTGGGTAGGCTACTCGCCTGTGCGTAATTAAAAAAAAAAAACAGCAAAATTTGTGACAGTTTCATTTTTGTTCTGGATCCCGTGCTCTTCTGCCACACTGGAGAGCACTCGCCACCAGCTGGACAGAGGTGGGAATTACAGCTACAATTTACAATAGATCACCCTCGGTGTAATATGTCAGTATATGAAGTGATGAAGTGACAGACGGCCTTCAGATTTTTCAGTCAATGATAAAAATGTTTGATTAACACGACCTTTGTTATTGGGGTCGCTTCAACCCGCGGACATCAAAAACAGCCCAAGGCAACAGTGTTAAAGTAGCCAAAACCGCAGACTTAGCAACACCAGCATAGGTGCCAGCACAAAAACACATTCAACAAAGTATGGTTTAATTGTCAGTATTGACCAAAAATGCTCCATTTCAGGCCCCAGAAGAAAAACAGCTTATAAATAATAGTTCATTTAATAAAGCTATTTTCGTTAAATAAAAAATCTGCTTAAAAATGAGTCACATTTTGTAATCATTGTGTAAAATTAGCTACAGGACCCCACATTCAACCAAAGAAATGTGTTGTTTATTTATTTTTTTTTTATTTTTACAATTCAACCACAATTGATTTACAAAAAAAAAAATAAAACAAAAGTATATAACAATAATATCCATAACAAGTATAGCTCCAGTGACATTAGATCGCATTAGAAGTGAAGCTGTGTCACTAAGCAGAAACATGATGATATGTCCATGTGAGAAAGTTTGCCATTTTTGTTCGCATCAGCGTTCACAGCTTCTAATCCAACGGACCAAAGTACATCTGTGTTCTCCTGTTGTTTTGGAAGAAACAGATCAATAACAATCTCTCTCCAAAAGAGACCTGACTGATTAGGGCCGCCTGTAGGCACGGCTTCAGACTAGACAGCACAAAATGAGTTTTCACGTTCAGAGTTCAAAAATACAAAATAAATAAATAAAACCTAAATCCTAAAAAAAACCCTAAAAACTAAATCCTTAACAGAAGCACAACAATATAAGTTTGGATCAAAATAATATTGAAAACGTCTGACAGAAGCTGATTTTGCACTGGGGAAGATAACTGTTGCAGTGTCCACTAAAGTATACAGTAAGTTTTTAATTTTTTACATTTAGTAACTTACTAGTCTTTACTGACAGCTTGTTTAAAAAAATATAGCTTGGTTGTAAACTCTTTGAATTGCTGTTCATCCAACAGTGTGTACTAATCTGTCACATTCTAATGAGCGGAAATATGCTCACTGTTAACACCAATTAAGCACATTTTATCCTCACCACGCAGAACTTGTTGCTCAAAGGTGATGATGTATTTCCAGGGGAAAGATTTCTTTCAGAAGGATGCAGTCGCATTATTCTGATAAGTGGACAATTGTTTGATTCTTGAAGAAAATTGCAAATGGAAATTAGGGTCTAAAATGTACTTAGCAGTGATTTGGATTAGCATAATGTGAAGTGCAAGATGCTGCATGCTTGTTAAACGATCGGCAGCGTGATTTCTCTTTTTATCAGGAAACATAATCCATTAAGATGTGGGATAAATGTTATATCTAACCACTTTACTATACACTTAACCGGTAATACATTTCTTAACGTTCAGATTAATGAAAAAGAGTGTGTAGTACTGCATATTTAACAATTATATTTCAAGTGACTCCTCTAGCTAGTCGTTAGTTTCACAACATGCAGTATTTTCATGAGTAACTACCCTGTTGCTTTATTTATTTTCTTTCATTAAATAAATTTTAATGATTAATGAGTGAAAAATAAGAAAACTTAAAATATCTTCCAATAACGTTGAATCCTTCATGGAAGAACAGAAGACAGCTGCTTGTTTTCAGGTTACTATGTATTTTATTTTACTCATGTATTTATGTATTTTCACACTAGGCCTGTGCAGCCCATGTGTGAGAAACAGGCCTCTGAATTCAGTCACGTGTGATAGTCATCACCTGCAGAACCAAGTGCACAATTATTAAGGAACGGGTGTCTTGCAGCTTTTACAGGACTTGCTTCCATTTGTCCATCCATTGGCTTGCTTCTTTCATTCACTGTAAAACTAATCATTTAATGCAGAACTCGGAGCATATTCACTCTTCAAAAACACTGCTTGCACATGGCCGAAGCATTAATGTACCATAACAAAAGGACCATTACTTTCTCTGTGCTAAAATACCATTGCGCTCCTGAGCAATAATGTTCTATACGACCCAGTCTCTCTCTCTCTCTCTCTGTATTGTAGGAATACCTTATATTATCTCTGGCTACTGTATTTGATTTCTCTAATGGATCAGCTTTTTGCAGGTTTGGAGCAAAGGAAGCAGAGAGAGAAAAAGTATGAAACTAATTGGAAATGTAAAAAAATGAAAGCACCCAAAAAATTCATTTTGCTCTCTATATTGTTAGTCAGATGTATCCACTAAGGTTTAGCCAAGAGAATAGAAATGATTGGGTGGCAAAAATGTCTTGATTAAAAACAGCAAGATGCACTTTTTTCCTTTTTGGATTGAATTGAATTGATAGGCCATGTTGGGGAAGAAGATTAATATTAGGAATGAAAAGGTCTTAGAATGTGTGACTGTCTGAAATGGGGCCACGCAACTGATTTCTCTCATCACATAAAAGCAATTCTCTCAGCATCTGCTGATTCCATGAGATCTGGAGTCTTTTATGTGATGAAAATGTAGTAAGACTACTCATTTCACCCCATCATTCACATCAGCACTATTTAGATGGCTTAATGTTTCAGCTTTTTCCGAAATGCAGTGTCTGCTTATAAAAAACAAACAAACAAAAAAAAAAACAAAAACAAAGATTATTTTTTAAGGTAAAACTGAAATTGAATTAAATTAATTAATTAATATTTGCTAGTCCCATAATGTCTGTTTTCACCTGTAGATTAAATTTAAATAATTACATTATTTTACAGGATATGCCCTTTTTAAATATTTCTAGTGAATGCAATCACTGATAAAACTACTGTAAATTAGTGCTAATTTCATTAACAAAAACTTTTTCCCCTGAATAGGTCAACAAATGATACCTGTCACTGTATCAACATGCAATATCATGGACAATAAAATCGAGACTAAAGTGTATTTAAAAAAAAATTAAATATACCAAAACTAATTTTTATTTTCGTTAAAAAAGAAAAAAAAAAAAAAAAGGAGACAAAATATTATTGCAGAATGCTCTACAAGCCTCTACTACACAAGATTTTATCTGTGTGGTTGCCAGATATCAATAGTTCAGTCAGTTTAACCATTATACAGCATGACAAAAAAAAAAAAAAAAGTGACAAAAAGTTTTCATTGATTACACCTTGACTGAACAAAATCAGGACAGGGTTGACCAAATCATAATTACTAAAAAGTACATATGTGACCCTGGACCACAAAACCAGTCATAAGGGTCAATATTTTTTTATACATCATCTGAAAGTTGAATAAATAAGCTTTATACATTGGTGTATGGTTTGTTGCGAAAGGACAATATTTGGCCGAGATACAACTATTTGAATATCAGGAATCTGAGGCTGCAAAAATAAATAAATAAATAAAAATAAAAATAAATAAATAATCACCTTTAAAATTGAATAAAGTTCAATGAAGTTCTTAGCAATGCATATTACAATCAAAAATGAAGTTTTGATACATTTCCAGTAGGAAATTTACAACACATCTTCATGGAACATGATCTTTACTTAATATTCTAATATCCTAATTTACTTAATATCCTATTTTTTGGCATAAAAGCATAATCAATAATTTTGAATCATACAATATATGTTTGGCAATTGCTACAAATATACCCATGCCACTCATGACTGGTTTTGTGGTCCAGGGTCACATTTGACACAGGAACTAAGACTAATTTAAAAGACAATGACTAAATTAAAAATGGCTGACAAAATGAACACTACTGCAAATTGAAAAAAAGCAAAAATTATTTTACAACAATAGACAATTGTTAAATTGTACAAACATGAAATAATAATTATATTGAAAATGTACTGTATAGTATATCAGGGTCCATGATTACATACAGATTCATCGACTCAGCAGAATGTTGGCCAAAAACGAATGTTGGTCAGCTATTCTATTCTCATTCATAATCAAAGTTTAGATTTGGGGATGGGAAACTGATACTATGCCAGCAGTTACAGCCAGCGCTGTCCTGGAGCAGCAATCTGAATTTTCTCTAATCACTGGCTAAGGCTGTAAGCTCTTCCCAGCTTTATGTGCACTTCATCTTTAGCTGTCGGTAATTCAAAAACCCTTACACTGAAATTTAATTTGTGCGATATGTCAAACCCTCAAACCGCAGAGTTAAAAAAAAAAAAATCAACCGCTTAGCAAGTTTAAAAGTTTCATAGTAGCCCAATTTCATGGGAAACCTGCAGAGTTGGCTATCCTGAGTTGTGAAAATGTATCACTTTCTTGTGAAAGTAGAAGCAAAGCAATAAAAATACACATAATTACAGATAAAGAGCGTGAGAGCTTTTTGGCAATTGTGTTTTGTGATTCTGAAGAGCAAAAGTAAATGACTCTAGCTCTATACAGAGAGCCATTCATGATAGCACTTTATTTATTTGATACATATCCAACAGTGAGTGACTTTATAATCTACAGCAACATTTATTTAGCTCTGCAAGCCACTTATCTCCTACTGTAAGTGTTCTTGACTATTAGATGTTCTGAATGTCATGAAAACTGCAGTTTTGTCGCTAATTAGGAAGGGAGAGAACATGAGGCTTTTAAAAAAATCATTTAAGTTTATTTATTGGCTCTGTGAATCTACTTAATCAAAAAAGCATGCTTATCTTCCCTATGGGCTTATTTAAATATATATGAATGTTTCATCAAGAAAGTAATGTATTTGTCTTGTCATTAGTAATCTGAACATTATGAGTGTAGATTTGGAACATGAAAATGCTATTTACACATTCAGATTAGAATGACAATGACGGTCTGTTTGAAATACATAAATAACAGGGGTGTAACGATGCATGTATTGGTACCGAACCGTCACGATACGGGCATCTCGGTTCGGTGCATGAGGCCTTACAAGCAATTCACCCTCAATCCAGAATGGGGCGCCCGCAGTAATGCAACTCTATTTGATAACCGCCGGCAGAAGAACAGCGAATGCCAGGAGTTGCGCACTTGAAAACAAAGACCACTAGACAGTGATCATGTGCTGATTCTGAACGCGTCTCTCACTGACAAAGGAGTATAACGTTTGTTAAAGGATTGCGCACTCAACTGTCTGCGAAGTGGAGCTTTGTGCTCTTGTATCCTACCTCTCTGATTCGGCACAAATCCAAATATTCCATGATATTTCCATATTTGCGATGCATCCAAATGCTGAACTATTATTTATTATGTTAA
>JAHKKF010519468.1:0-15730 GCA_019740295.1 Labeo calbasu | reverse complement strand
CATGTGGCAGATAAAATTTGCAGCATGCCAGCGGAGGATCTAGTGGAGAAATCAACACAAAATGAACACAACTGCACACAGAAGATTTATAACATATAATTAAAGGTGCAATAGGAGATCTTGGAAAATGTTAACTTGATACTGAAAGCGAAAGTTCAAATCGCCGTCCAAAGCCACGCCCCCCGAATGCATGAACGCACACGGACTAGACGATCAGAGAGAGCATTGCCACAGTACATTGTAACACCGAGTTGAAATGTTCAACAGCACAAATAGGAAAACCGTGTGGTGCTAATAATGCATGGGAGACGGAAATATGGGAATATCTTTCCGAGTTTAATAAAACGCCTCATGCATTGATACACACGTCCAGATACATGGGGATCGTGTGAGGAAAAATGTACACAAACATGCATTTAACTCAGGTCACAAACAAAAATAAAATCTATAAAATAAAGAGAGACAGGTGCCGGTAGAGCGAGTCATTTCTTCACCTTTCCAGAACGTACAGATACAGGTTATGTACATGCGCAGTTGTCAATCTGCCATAAAACTACTGTAATGCTCTAGTGGCCTTACAGCATCACATGTCATTAACCGTGATAACACTTTATAGTACTGTTAGTAAAGTATTACAATACCAGGAAGGAATATCAGTTTGTTGATGCTTGCCAGTTTAGCCCTTGCTATAATACAAAAACAGCAAGGGCGTCGGAATGCGGGTGGGACAGGACCCACCCACTTTTGAAGACCAATGATATCGGACCCACGCACTTTTACCATCTCTAATTGGCGAATGTCTGCGCACGTTTAGAGCGCCATCAGTCAAATCCATTCCACATGACGAATGTGCTAATAGATTAAGCTCTATGGTCATGCATATGAACAGGTAGCATCTGGGGTGGAGGAGTGGACGGAGTAGGCGCGGGCGCATCAGGCGTAATCATCAAACATATTTCAAAGGAAGCGGGGGACACGGTCCTGACCGCATCGCTGTCTTTACTGGGTGTGTTTAGGGAATATTCGCGCCTGCTGCACTCCTGTAACACAGCAAAGTAAACGAAGCATCTGAGCGTATGTGCTGCTCAGATACAACTAAGCCTACCCGATACTTTATTCAAACTTTTCGATTATTTCCTTTATTTTTATTTTTATTGAAAACAATGCCTTTCCGATGCAAAATGAGATGTGAAAAAGCAAAAGAACGATTTCGGCAATAGGCGGACGCGAACTCGGGTCGTTTGCGTCAAAAAATACCAAAAATACCAAAATACCAAAATGGGGGGAGGGGGGAGACCCACCCACATTTATTTTGCTTCCGACGCCCATGCGTAAAACTATCCGCCCTTTTCTCTGAATTTCGTACACGTTCACAACAAACTTACAACAAACAGCTCGTAAGGATATTAGAAAGGTAAAAATACGAATATACAGTTGCTTTAATGTTAATAAACTTACTAGACACTTGGTTATGATTTGTTCACGGCTTACACATATTAATGTCAACATGTTTAATTTATTATTATTATTATTTTATATTTTAATTTTGTTTAGTTTTGCACTACTTTCACTGTCCACCGTTGAGATGCAACTGATTTAGCAATACAAATAGCCTACACATTAAACTGAAATTCAGTTTAACCATAATATCCTCAGTAAGCCATCAAATGCGTCCAACCGTATCTAGCAGGTAGTTTCAATGACAGTGGATGCTACAATTAAACACAAATATGATCCAGCTCTTGGATCCGGTAATAGAATATAGAAGTTATAATTTCAATGAAATCGTAATTATCATCATGTGAGCAATAATAGAGGCTATTTTAGTAAGCCATCTGGTGACGCAGATGAGTTTAATCACTGCTATTGTCACAGCGACCTTTAGTAATGCACGTTTCTGCTCCCTAATGCCGTATCATTATGTGTCTGTAGCTTCTCATTTAAGGTATAATATCAATTAAACATTATTTATGTTCGTGACTACACTTTCGAAAAGGTGCCAATGCAACCGGCGATGCTTATCTTTTAATTTAGAGCTGACGTTTACTTTATTACAGGGATATTCAATTAACATTCCAGAAGGTCCAGTCTCTACATTTCCCGCCAAGCACAGGTAAATATGCTTATGAAATAAGAAATGTGTATTTCAGTAATGCTTATTGTAAATTGCCAACAATAAGAAGTGGCTCTCTAGTTGTCATATTGTTTTCCATCCACTGTACAGTACAGTACAACTCACTGTTTGTTTATGATCACATTCGTTTATGAAAAATTATTTGATCACGGGGTTCATATCTGAGCCAGAGGCTGCTAATGGATGATCTCTGCTCTGTCAGCTCAATTTGTAATTTTAGATATTAATTTATTCTCTCATTACTTTTTTTGTTTGATGCATACCATTTAGTTTTCATCCATGGCTGTATTTCAGAAAAAGACTGAATCTCGTTTACATAGCTGACTCAAAAAAAAAAGAAAAAAAATTCTGTAATCGTTTACTCGCTCTCATGATGTTCCAAACACAGAAGAGTATATTTTAAAGAATGTTTTAACTCTTTTGTCCATTTAAAGAACAACGCTGGACCTCAGTGACCTTCTTTGTATGAAAAAAAAAATAAAGTCATACAGATTTGGAATGATATGATGGTGAGTAAATAATGACATGTGAACTGTCCCTTTAAGTTCAATACGATTCCTTCTGTCAGCTATGACAAGTTTAATTTAGCATGTCTGTGGATCGTCTGAACAATGCTCAACAAACCCGTCCGTCAGCTCTGTTTTTTTCTCAGCTGGTCTAATCAATCTACACTTTGCTCCATTGCTTTACTGCAGACGGGCTCTGCGTGACTTTGACAGTCTATCATTCTTTGCTCTGTCACGTTACACTCCGTCACCCAACCCTGCATTCCTGTGCACAGAGAATCAGAGCCGACTGATTCAAGACTAATGTTTTCCGGGTCCGTTATTACCGTGTGGATATGTGGCCCTGGAATTCCATCCATCCCTTCGACAGGAATCTCTAATGGAATAACGTTCCACAAAAATATCCGCTAGCAAAAACAGTCTATATTCTCCAAATCAGGCTGACTTTCTTTATCAGCCAGTCGGTCCTGTTATGAATGAGACTTTGCAGCCCGAGCTTACTTTTTTCCTCCTCTGTTTTTCTTTTTTTTCATGCTTGAGGGAAAGATTAATTTTACCAGAGAGAGTGGCTAATGGATTTCAGATAGGAAATTATGCTTGAATCCGTATACACTGTGATTCTGATATTTACTGTATTGCATGGCTGACTTCAGCTTCTGAAATTGGCTGCCTCCAAGCCAGAGGAAATGACAGTCAGAGACAGTAAAAGAGAGAAATAGGGAACCCGAGTTCTATGGTCCATGTCAGACGGTCTCTCTCGTCTCTTTCTTCCCAAATACAACACCCACAAATCCTGTAATTGATACATACATCTTGAACGATGACATCTAAAAAAAATAGTGTAAATTCATCTGTAACAAAAAACCCAGATGACGTGCGTATAGGAGTTCTCTTGGATCTGGTGTTTGTTTACATGTTTTGTGCATCCTGCGGAAACGCAGCATCTTCATATGTTCCATCTGTCTGCAAACGGCCACCTGCCCCCAACAAGCTGTGCTCTCTCCAGGGTTTTGCTCTGTGCCGTCTGCCCTGTGACCTGTCTGTAGTTATCTCTCTATCTTCTTTGTATAACCAATTAGAACCCAGTTTTTACGTGTGAAAAGTGACATGTTCATCATTTACATGTCACTGTAGCTGAAGTGATGAGAAGCCATAACAGGGCTAAATAAGAGCTGCCGTGGCTCTGAGGAATAAGAGTGAGAACAAGAGTTTGGATGCTGCTTAACTGACCATTTTTAGACTAAACCAATTTAAACTGCATCAGTGACTGTGGTGTATGTGGTTGTAATTTATTTTGTGATTACACTAGAATAGCATTCGGATAAGTGTTTTTTTCTTTTTTATTTCAGATTGGTTTTGAATAATTTCTTTATGCTCTGTTTTTGTTGTTGTTGTTGTATTAAAATACCATTCAAAAGTTTAAGGTCAGTAAGATTTTATTAAAAAAATACCATAATGCTGTTGTTCAGCAATGTTGCCCTAGAATAATAAAATGTGACAGGAAAAACTTGCATTATAACAAAAATTATCTCTGAGCTCATGATATTTTAGTAAAAATATAAGAATATAATATAAAATATAAGAATTTTTATTAAGCAGCACTACGGTTTTCAACATTGATAATAATGAAAAATGTGTCTTGCACCAAATTAGCATATTAGAATGATATTTAGAACGATTTATGAAGGATCATGTGACACTGAGGCTTTTTATTTTTATCTCATATTATATATACACTGCCAGTCAAAAGTAAGATCTTTAATGTTATTTTTTAATGAAGAATTCTCTTCTGCTTAACAAAGCCTGTTTGTTTGATCCAAAATACAGCAAAACAGTACAATTTTTTAAATATTTTTTAAAATAACTGTTTTCTATTTGAATATATTTTAAAATCTAATTCATTCCTGTGATTTCAAAGCTAAATTTTCAGCATCATTACTCCAGTCTTCAGTGTCACATCCTAATATGCTGATTTGCTGTTCAGGAAACATTTTGTATTATTGTTATTATTATTATTATTATTATTATTATTATTATTATTATCAATATTTAAAACAGTACATTTTTTGTCAGTATGTATGTGTGTATATATATATATATATATATATNATATCTGTGTGTGATAAATATATATTCTGTAAGAAATTACAGAATTAATACTTTCATTTAGCAAGGATGCTTTAAATTGATCAATAGTGATGATAAAGATATTTAAAATGTTACCAAAGACTTCTATTTCAGATAAATGCTGTTTCTTTGATGCTGTTCATCAAAGAAACTGATTTTAAACATAATAATAACAATAATAATAAATGTTTTTGGAGCAGGAAAAAAAGTTATGCTATGAAATCACAGGAATAAATTACATTTTAAAATATATTCAAATAGTACGCAGTTATTTTAAATAGTAAAAATATTTCAAAAATAGTTTTTGCTGTACTTCAAATAAATGGCTGCTTGGTGAGCAGAAGAGACTTCTTTAATAAACATTAAAAACGTTTGACTGGTATATCTTTACAACCCACCTTCACATATATGAATATTTATAATATAGAGTACAGTGTATCAGAAACTATAATTAATTCACGGTCATTCTTTTTGGTAAATATAGTCTGGAAATCATGAAAATGTATCTTTGTTCCATTTCAGTTTCTCCTGGTAAATTTAACATTTTATTTACATTTTATTTTACTTGATAAAAAAACAAATCATTCATTTTCATTTTATTTTTCGATAATGATAATCACACAACTCATTATAATTCATTATATATCAGCTGCTATTTTCAGCAGATATGAAGCGAAACCACATAATTGCATATTTTTAAATGGGTTGACAGTTTAATTGCACATTTTTAGAGGAGATAAATAAAATAGGGTCTAGCAAAGCTTATAGCGCTAGTTTGTCTCTTATCAACCCAAGTGTAAAAAGTGACAAAAATCATTCAAAGCGGTGTGTCTGTGTGTGTGAGAGAGGTCATCAATGCTGAATAGTATTTAAGTACATCTGACAGTGCACATTAAAGTGTAACAGAATCGGCCGCTTCCTCGGCTGGAGTAATTTACAGCTTAATTCATTGCTTAAGGGGGTCTCTTACCCCTTTATTGACACACAGTGTTTGTTCGATCTGCTGAGCATGAGCATATGTTCTGAGTGGACACCAGAGAAAATGAATGGAGAACTGGCAGAGCCTCACGCCACATCTCCTCAAACTGATTAACGTAATGGGTAACCGTTTGTCTTTTTCGAATGCTCCTTCATTCAGTTTTGAAATGACCTTGAAGCATCTCAGCAGATGAGAGAGCCTGATGCAATGAATGAAATAGGCTATGTTGCAAAAGCAGATTTCATTATATTTCCAGCATTATGGAAATAGGAGTAAATAGCTGGCGGTATGGAGGCTCGATGTTTTTTAAATATTGTATATTTGTTAGTTTTGGAGAAAATGTTGATACGAATTTAACCATATCCAACGGGAACCTTGATCCTCAGGGCAATGTGATTAAATCAGATTGTGATCCTTAAATGTTAATGTTTTTAAAGGAAGGAATTTATAGAAATATGACTGAAGTTATGCTCACAGACCTGCTTGATTTGAAATAAAAGAATGTTTTACTTATAAATCTAATAAAGATGTCAAGGTGTTGCTGTGGAAAAATGCATGGTGCACTGCACTGTAATAGTGGAGGATAAACAGCTATGAATTCTTTTCATTTGATCATCTATGTAGGACTTCAATCAAAGTTAAGTAATGAAAAATGTGCTGCAGGTAATCAGCCATGCTGATATCCCAAAAAACAGTTGCAATATTGCTTTTATACAACAACTTTTGACACCATATTCTCAGTTACTTTTGTTTAGTTTTTGCACCACCATCAAAAATAAACGTTACAACATAAATACATCCCCAGGATTATTCTTGCATCTCTGAGCAACACTCAGTAGTTGGTGTTTTGTTCCTGAACTAATTCTCAGTTACTTTAACTGTTTATGCTTCGCCAAAATAGAAAGCTAAAGCTAAGTAAGGAATAAGCTACGACGGGCCATTGAATTATTAGAAAATAATGCACACCCGAGGTGCTGATGCAGCTATGACGTACATCTCTACTAACAGCAAAACTAGTTCATCTGCTTCAATAACAGCGCCGTATTATCTCACTAGTAAGAAATGACAGGTTTCTATTTGGTGTGATGTTTATACGCAGTTTTGGCATGCATGTGATACACAGTTTCTTGGTGTGCATATAATATGCACCTACCCCACACACCTAATCCTAACCATTGCATATCATATGCATTCCAAAGTCAATTTCTGCGTATTAATGGTACGCCAAATAGAAACAGAAACCTATTGATACGCAATTTCATGAGATCAGGCAGGAAATGACATGTAGCTTTTAAGTTGCTAAACTATTTTAATAATTAAAATAGTCAGAGCAGCACTAACAACACGTTTCTGTGCACGTGTGTGTCTGTGCTGTATGTGTGTGCGTTTGTAATGGAGAGAAAGCAGGAGAAAGAGAGTATGTGCTTTCCGTAAATAAAAAGCAATTTTGTGGCAAACATAATTTGAAATAATTTGTAGTTTTTATCATGTTGTTTTCTATATTTAAAGGCTTGGCCAGGATCATTGTGGATTTTGGTTATGTTGTAAGCTGTAAGGACCTTTGAAATGATTGAAATCAAGGCCTGCCTGGAACTACTTTAGCTCTGCGTTTTCCTGAAAATAACTGCACACCTTAGAACATTCGTCAGCCAATCAGATTCAAGCATTCCACAGACCCGTAGTATAAGTAAGGAATTAATTATGACAGACCGTTGAATTATTAGAGTATAATGCACATCCAAGGTGGTGATGCCGCTGGGTTTGCATTATTTTCTAGTAATTCAACAGACTGGAGTCAATTATTCCACTTATACTATGGTTACCACACCTCAAATATTGTTCAGATGTTATATTTCTAAATAGATGTTATAATTCTAAAATGTCATTTTAGACCTCCATTTTAGTAATGGAGGTTTGAGCCATTGATAGCAGACTAATGCAGTTAATAATGAAGTTAGGAGAGGGAGAGAAAGAGAGAGATATATTAAGCATGTAAATTCCCTCTGTGATTCTGTGCATCTCTCAATGTTTGGCAGCAGCATCTCTGTAAGTTTGTCTTCTTCAAGAACAGCGCCGTTATTACGTCACTTGTGAGGAATGTTGTGTTGCCTTTAAGTTGTTGTTTTTAAAACTATTTTACTGATAACTATCACCAGAGCAGTGCTGACAACATGTTTCTTTGCGGGTGTGTGTCTGTAATAATGTATATGTGTGCGTTAGGGAGAGCGGGAGAAAGAGAGTATGTGCTTCCCGTACACAATAAAACGTAATATTGTGACAAAAATATGGAAATAATTTGTTGTTTTTATCTTGTTTACTACATTTATTTGCTTGGTCAGTGTCTTTGTGGGTTTTGGTTCTTATGCAGTTTTAGGCTTTAAGGATATTCAAAATAACTGGAATCATTTGGCGAAGTGATATGGATGTGTAATGCGGTCAGAACCTGCCTGGAACTACTTTTGCCATGCGTTCCCTAAAAAAAATGCTGCCTTCACATTTTTTTTAAAAATCGAAAATGAACAGCCTCTCAAGTCATATTAATGGGAAACTCTGAGATTATTTTGATATTCGAGTTCCGAATTGGGCGGGCCATAAACTTTAAACATGGGAAAATGATTGCTGCTTTCAGTACTATTCTTTATTAGTTTTTTCAGCAGCAACTGAAAAAAAATCATTTGAAGCATGTTGTAACCTGTTAGATTCTATAGATTCCAGAATCATCAGCAAGCAGACTATCTATCATGGTGAATGTTTATGGTTATTAACTAACGGAATATTACATTTTATTCTTTCCGTCAATAAAGCACTTGAATGCAACAAGCTTTTAATCACGACTTCATAAGTGGAAAAAATGGAAATTTCCAACAGCACGTGAAGACAGTATACCTGCACACTTTAGAGTGTTCGTCAGCCAAGCAGATTCAAGCATTCAACAGCCCCGTAGTATTACAGAGAATTATTACATGGGCAGAGTTTAGAATTCCATCTCCGAGCAACACATAATAGGTGTTTTTTGTTCCTGAACGAATCAGGATTTCTTAATTAATCAGCTAAGTGAATACTGTTGTAAACCATGATGGTTGTAAAACAATGAATTTCACCACCTAAATATGCAATTTTAAATATCCCTAACAAGCATTCTGCAAGCTTATGTTTAGATTCATTTGGCAGTTTGCCCTCTAGGGTAAAATCATGCAAATTTGTCTTGGTCAATGAGGAAGAAAACACCCATTGTTCTTAATAATGCAACTGTGCATATTATCAGAAAAGCATGCACTGTCTGAGCATGAATTATTAGTTTGCATTAGCAGCGTACTACAGACTGCTAGTCACTGGGGACTTAAGTTAGCAGAGATATAAGCATCATTGCGACACGTGCTATTATGCAAAGTGACTTCCAGTGCAATGTTTTTGGCATGCGTATTAATAATTCCTTTCATTTTTGGGTGAACTATTTCTTTAAATTAGTCATGTTGCTATTTTAACACTGGTGGCTAATACAACAGCGTAACACCAAATTTATTAGAGTACCGGTGTACTGTAGATATATAATAAATATAATATTTTGGCAGGTATATGGGGTACAAGGTAATTTTGGGGTAATTTTGAATAATTTTAAATTTGAATCCAGACTCACTTTGTCAAGTAGGCTACTACAAACAGATGTAATAAAACATCAAGACAGCACTGTGCTGTAATTGTGTGTAATCGCTTCCTTGAAGCTTTTTGTCATATGTCATATAACTCCCTGAAAGGCAAACCGTCTGCATGAGACTCTGTCAGTACAACATCCTGTTCACTATTTGCTGGTCGATGCTGTTTGAATCAGCGTGTTTTGGCGTGACCTAGGGTGTTTTCGTTTTGCACATCATCTGTGAATGCTCATTTCTCTCCTTTTCGCCAGAGGCTGCTTACTATTAACACCTCAAAGAAGGGGGTGCCAAGCTTCTCACATCCATTTGATGTATGGACGAGAAAGTGAGAGAGAACTGCAAGGCAATTTGATTTAAACAGTCTTTTTTTTACCTTGACCAGACACAAAAAGGGCTTATGTTGTCGAAAAGGCCTGACAAAACTCATAGTGTTGCGGGATAATAAGGGGGATCAAATCTGAAGATTTGAAGCACTGCAGAGACATGCAATGAAATTAATCAGACTGGAAATGTATGATACCATCTTAATTATAATTGCAGTGAAATGCGCTAAATCAATGGATTGAATGGTGTAATGGAAATAGATGCCAAGGCTTTTGCATTCATGGTATGATTATCAGATATATCAAATCTATCTCATCTGGTACTTTTAGAAAGCAGTCTGACTGAATTTTTGATTGCCAGTAAATGCAAATGTTTATAGTGAGTTTCAGCAGTATTGATAACATTTATCGTATTGAAATTTTTAAGTATTGAAATCTATTGCTGAGCTGGTAGTATCACTGATAAAACTCTTTTAGTGAATAACAAAAGTATTGGTGGAAATGTGAAGTCGTGTTTCTACACAGTCCTGTTAAATTATATTCCAGAAAAAGGGATCTCTGGTCTAAACATGGAACAGTAATTGTTGAAGTGGAAATCCAATTATTTTGCTGATGTTCAATTTTAATATGTTATGGTCAATTATACAACTAATTAGAAAGCTAATCTGAACACGTCCTCTACACGTTCTGACTGCTTTTATCATTCTGACTGAATTTCAATTGACTAGCTACATTCATTTCTGCTCAGATTTTTCAATATTGAGAGATGTCATATCTTGAGGCTGAAATTGTAGCTGTGTGAATTTGATGTAATTGTGTTCAATCCTGAATCCATGTTAACTCTGTTAGTACAATATTCATAGTCCAATGAAATTTGATACGTGGTAATCTGTTCATACACTATAGCATTCAAAAGTTTCTGTAAGGGTCTGTAAGTCTATTTTTTTGCACTTTTATTCAGCATGGACTCATTAATCTGAAAAAAAAAAGATATTAAAAACATTTATTTATTAAGCAGCGCTACTGTTTTTAACATTGATAATAATATTAGGGCTGTCACGACTCCTCTATTCAATTTAAGTATTACATTTAAAAAAATTCCTCGATTGCATTTTTCCTGTGTTGGCAAAATACCGGACGTGACGTATTCTGCGGACAAGAATATATGAAACGCATTATTAGTCCAAGGCTGCATGATATGTTAAACCCATTTAAAAAATCATAATAAAGCATAATGCTATTGTAAATAAAATTCATAAACAGTATGATTCAATTTTATAAATGCGATGCAGATTTATATATGTGATACGATCTAGGAAAACCCAACACATGGTGAAATTTGACCTTTTTTTTAGGTTTTGGTACCATATATGAAAGCTGGGTTCAAGCCCTTTCCAATTTTGTCCATAGCTTGAATGTATCTTGTTGGCTGATAGCTATGATTTTCAAGAATAGAATTAAAAAAAACAGGTTTAAATTAAGACGGGTTACACTTTCACTTCACGGGTTTAACGAGAGCTGGTAACTTCATCATCTGATCCTCCATCTCTGGATGTGAAATAGTTCATTATAACATCATTTAGGGCACTGACATCACCAAGATTGAGCAGACTGAAATGAGTAAGATTGTTTAAATGAGCAGCTACTTTAGACTGTGTTAATCTCTTGCGCTCCGCCGTCTCCAATGAAAAAAAACTTTGCGTGCCATTTATTTTTATAGTTAACTATTTTTGTATTGTGGAGAGAAAGCACCTCCACAGCGCTTTCTTAACATAAGAGAAAGACACAGTAATTTCAGCTTGCTGCAATAAATTGCTATTTTTTTGCACTAAACAAGTATTTTTTCAAGATATTTATAGAGATGATAGATGAGGTGTTATAGAATAATTTAGTTAAAACCTTATTTTGCTTAAAAAAAAGATACTCAACCTATTTTTTGAATTTCCTGAAAACAGTGTGACATCCAACGTTTTTTCCCAGATCGCATCACATATGCTCTTTAATTATTGTATGCCTGTAGGTTAAGTATGTCTGTTTCAGAGCAGCTCCGCTCACAGTAAATGCTGCTCCACATGAACTATCGTCACTGACACGAGTGGAGCATCTCCATCTCTGCATATTGTTGCCATTTCATCAGATTTGTAAGATAAATCATGTATAAACCTATGCAAATTCAAGCGAATACATCAGTATCTTTCGCAATATGCTAACTGTTAATCTCAATTTCAAAATAAAAGTTTACACGTTTCGATGTCCACATATTCAAGAAATTACAGTGGCTGTAGCTTTTCCGTTGTAAAGAAATGGCCAAATATTAAAGATTAAGTGGACATTTGACTTGATTAGATCGTGCAGTAAACTGTAAAAACAATCGTCAGGCCGTTGGCCCTCTGTAGTCATTTGTTATAGCGCGTAACGTACATTAGCTCTATTGTTTATAATACATTATGTATTTTAACAGTTTTGTTCAATACAATTATGATTACTTGCTTTTGATTCTTTATTTGAGCTAATTAGTATTGTCTAATTGCTATTATCTACGTATTTGAAGTAATTTTAAAGGTTGTTGTCACTTAGATCTATTTTTATTACTATGAAAAAGTTCATTATAATTATCCGATCACTCATCAGAATAATCGAACGATTACTCATGAGTGACAGCCCTAAATAATATGTTTGTTTTTGTTTAGCACCAAATTATCACATTAGAATGATTTCTGAAGGATCATACAACATTACAGACTGGAGTAATAGCTGCTGAAAATTCAAATTTGCCATAAATTTAAAAAAAAATTCTTATAGGTGGTTCATGGGTAGAAGTTTGCATGTTTTTTTTTCTAATGTCAGATATCTTTGTATTATGGTGGATTCCTCCCTTCACTATAAACATTGTGAAATTGAAACTCTCAGCCTTCCGTTATATCAGAAACAACTTGACTACAAAGGCAGCAACACTTTGTTTGTCATGATCATACAGGTAGTTTAAGCAGTTTTCAGTCCTGTTGTGCAAGATTTACACCTACTGTCAGTGTACCACCAAACTCTCAAAGTGCTTGACAAGGGCTAATAGATACCATCAATGTCACTCTGTTAAAAATCAAAATGTACTATTCAGGGACATCTTAATCAAATTCACTGATTCTTGTCAGGAATCTTCCATGATGAGTGTTTCTCTATGAGTGTCATGTTTTGACAGCAGACAGGTTGTGAACAGACTTTAGACAGTCCATTTTTTTCTCTTCACATAGCGAAAAATAAAAGAAACCGTGTGGTTATGCTCTTTTAGTTCCTTGAGTCTTGAATGAACATGCTTTATGTTGCAATATTGCAATTAATGTGCACATCAGTATGATACAGCCTTGTTTCAATTACCTTCAAAAGGGTTTCATACCAATTTTTCCACTTTTGTGTGTTTTCGCTTATGATTTTGTTAATTTGTGAAATGCTCTGAATAAAAGCAGCTGCTAAATGAATAAATGTAAGTGTTTGTAAAACTTGCCCAAGGACTAAAGTCTCGCTATAACCGCAGTTGTTGTGAATTAGCTGTAATAGTCAATCTGGCACATTCACAGAAATGTTTATTAATGTGCACTGTAAATCGAATTTGGATAGAAAGTGGAAAGTAAAGGTTGGACTTGCCATATGCATCAATGGGGAAAGTGCACTTTATTCATTAGGTCATTCCCGAAACCAAATAGATTCAAATTATGTTGAGGAAAGCCGTTGCAAAATTGGGTAATGCTCAATTTGGAATTTCTCACAAAAAAAATCAGATATTCAACAACCGCAGATTCATGTTTTTTTTATAGCTTGTAAATTTTGTTTCCTTAATTTATTATTCTGTCCCATTTCTTCTTGACTCTAAGCTCTTGTGGAGCACACATTGAAATCCTAGTCTTATAAAGTAATAAACTGCTCTCTCTTCATGATGATAGACCAGTATAATTGATTAGTGTACTCAGGCAGATTTCTGTCCCATTTATGATTCTGTCATCGAGCTGAAATCACTGCAGGCTTACAGAAGTCCAACATACTGTGGTGCACCTTGGGTGCTGCCATGTTCTTTTTGACGAAAATGAAAAACTACTGTAGATGAGCCTGAAAGAGAGAAAAAGAGCGATTTTCATGACCTTCCATGATAAATTTTTGATGGCGGCTAGGGAGGAATGGAGTGCATTCAGGAATATTTCTGGTGTGATGTGTTAATGTAATATACTCAAACTCCCCGACATATCTTTCTTGCTTAGCCATGTCTTCAGCAATGAACGGAGGGAAATTGAAGACTAGAGGTGCTTTCATGCACTAAGTGATAGAAAATGCCTCCATTATTCCCACTAGATTACTTTGCATGCTTTTCTTCTTCTTCAATATTGAGTCAGACTTGCTTATATGTGACTGTCTAATGAGACAAATGCTGACTTCGGTACGGTTCTTATTAAACAGGTTATTGGTATGTAGACTCACATCTTTGAGAGTTCCTAGAGCAGGTACATTAATTCATTTGTTTACCTTCATGTTGTTCCAAACCCGTGACTGACTTTCTTCTGTGTAACAGGAAAGGAGAGGTTTTAAAGAATGTTCAAGCCACTCTTTGTCTTTGAATAAAAGTGGAAAACACACAAAGTAAGAAAACTTTGCAGAGTTGTGCACACACTGCATTCAGCCAAAGTCATACAACAGCTATGTGAAGAACAGAATGAAATGTATTATTCACTGAAAAACTTAGTGAATAGTTTTTTTTTTTTTCTGGTTAACAGCAGGACGTTATACGTGCTGTACATATCTCCTTTTCATTCTACAGAAGAAAGAAATGCATACAGGTTTCAGAAGTATTATTTGGGGGAATCTTTTCTTTTAAAGCACCTGCAATGGTACTTTTGTAATGTCCAACCAAAAAAATTGGTAAGGCATGACAAATGGTTTTTACTTTGTTATAGATTGACATATTACAAAACAACAAATTTTGTGTTTTTACAAAGTGATTTAGCTAAACACGCTATGGGCAAAATGGATTATCGAAAAGAAAAAAATGTGACATTTTAAATAAAAAAATAGGTAATTTTGTTTTTAAAGTGAAACATGAATCATGAATTATTTACAATACGATTAATAGTATGCATATTGTTGAATTAGCAATATGTGACCCTGGACCACAAAACCAGTCTTAAGTAGCATGAGTTTATTTGTAGCAAAATACATTGTAAAATGTCAAAATTATCGATTTTTCTTTTATGCCAAAAATCATTTGGATATTAAATAAAGGTCATGTTTCATGAATATATTTTGCAAATTTACTACTGTAAATATATCAAACATTAATTGTTAATTAGTAATATGCATTGCTAAGAACTTCATTTGGTCAACTTTAAAGTCGATTTTCTCAACATTTAGATTTTTTTGCACCCTCAGATTCCAGAAATTCAAATAGTTGTGTCTCGGCCAAATATTGTCCTATGCTAACAAACTATACATCAATGGAAAGCAGATTTATTTGTGATGTATAAATCTAAGTTTCAAAAAATTGACACTTAAGACTGGTTTTGTGGTCCAGGGTCACTTATATTTAAAATTAAGACATGGAAATTGCTTCAAACTACCCCTCCTGAAAGTTGTCGTATAATTTGCATACTGCCGTATAGTGCTGTGAAGAATTATAAGAGACTTTATTTTAATACACTTTCAGAAGTATAGGTGTTTGTTCAGACCTCAGACCAGAAACTTCCGACTTTGCATGAGAGACACATCTTTTCTCTGCTTAGTGACCAAAAGATCAAAAGAAGCAGAGAACAGGTCAGCTGGCATGACTCCATCTGGAAATGTGTTTGTTATGAATGAGTTCCTTTGTCCTGTGTCAGTGAATGCTCTGTTCTGTTGCCATTTCTGATGTTCTCATTCAAATGCTAATGCGGTGTAGGTGCAGAAGAGCTAGTAATTCAGACGAATAGCGCAGCTGCATAAGTGGAATTTTGTTTGGGCTGTTGTGTTGTGTGAGGATGGGTGGGTGGGTG